>CAIGRQ010284187.1:0-10445 GCA_903798375.1 Fraxinus sp. D2006-0159
CCGTTTACTTGCAAATTTTAGTTTGTCACCATTGATTATTACTATTATGCTTTGACGACTCATGTTAGAATCTATAAATATGCAATTGCTCTTGTTGGCTTTCTTTACATTGACTCTTTAATTCTCTCAAGAAAATCTTTTGCCTGAGTACCATTATTCCCTCATCCTTATCTGACATCTTTCTTGCAATGTCTTTCCAAGTCGATTCTCAGAGTGCATCTGGCAATTATAATTCTGGAAGTTCTAGTTCTGGAGGTGATACTTTTAGCACATCTTTTTCTTCAGTAGAAGTTTTGTATATTGATGCACTTCCTTATAGGGTTGTTACTTATTCTGATACATGTGTTAATCCAAAACTTTTTCGTCAAGAATGAAGCTTTTAACCCAAAATAGGGTACGTAGCAAGGTGGGCAGCCCTCTAATGTGCCAATTGACTTTAATTAAAGTGGTGGGAATGCTTTTGAGGTTTCAACAATTTTCAGCAATCTTTCTAAATAGGACCTAGCCGAAATTTGGACATGTTTTAACATTCCCGATGTTATAGAGCTATTAGGTCTTGGACAATTTCAAACGGTTGATTGCCCATCCCCGGTTGTATAGCTATTCATTCACGTTCAATGGATATGGGGCTTAGAGTCCCCTTTCATCACTTTTTAAGGAGGGTTTTTTCTTTTTAAGCATGGCTCCTTCCTAGCATGCTTTGAATGGGTGGGTCCAACTGGCTTGCTCCTCTTTGTTATGAAGATCCGTAGGCGTATCGAGGAGTTTTCGTGGGATATATATCGTTAAATGTACCGTCCCATGTCATTGGGGAATACTACGAACCCTCAAAGGGAGTATTATTCCTCTTTTCCCCATTTTTCTGGGGCTTGCCCAAAATTGGTAATCATCCCTACCCAGGTGTATAACTGGAAAGAGAGTTTTTTATTTGTTCGAGGGAATTGGGGATTTCAACCTAATTATCACAGCCCTTCAATTGTTATACCTTGAACTTATGCCAAGTGCTATGAATGTTGATTTATTACTTGTCCTTTTATTTAGACTTTTATGTTCTAACTGCGGTGAATCGGTATAGGTGAACCACCTTTTTAGTTCGCACTAGCACTCTTAGCAAGCTTTGCATCCTAGTGGCCTATATCCTCCATTTATCTTTTGAGGTTTGCAAAGCCAAGAGATTGCTTCATCCCTTCAACTCCAGCTTTTACAACCTTGATATTCAAACTGGCATAGGTAAGTTAATGTACTTCTTTATTTGTCTCTAGTTCCAGGCATTTAATTGATTGTTATTATTTTTTAATGCCTTTTTTCCTTTCTTTGCAGTGCAGATGTCAGCGAAGTTCTTCATAGAAAGCTTAGGCTTTAGCGAGCCTAGAGGGGCTGGCAACATTCTTGTAGGGATTCGATTACCTAACCCAGCCTACCCTCCATAAAGATCAAGAAAGTCCTCCCCTGTTGATGTTTTGGTTTCGAGGTCATGGCATTTAGAAACTACAACTTCTGCATCGCCTATTCCTACTAGAAAATGGAATTGGAACGAGTCATTTGATCCAGATAAAGCTCGATTCCAAGAATTTTTCCTCAACGATTTGAATAGAAAGTCTCAAACCTTGGAGCAAGAATGTGATACATTCCAAACAAAATTGAATGTGGTAGAAGAGGAAAAATCAAAATATAGGAACATGTGTCGGGGGCCAAGGAATATGCTAAGGCAAGAGCTACTCTTTTAGTTGATATCAGGAAATTCGCCTAAGATTTAATGTTGACTCGGCTCGATGACATAGCCCATTCCGAACGGATTCACTATGAACCTACCAAGCTAAAGGAAAAGCTCCTTAACGTCTAAGATTTATTTCTTCCTTACAATAAAAGATAATACCTAGACATAGGATGAACTGACATCACTGGCCAAAATCTAGAAAGTAACGAGGCTAGACTTTCTGATGTGGAGCCTACAGTTGCTGAAAGAAAGGCTTATGAAGTTAATTTTTTTTAAGAATCCATTTAGGAAGGAGAAATAGAGTTCTCGATATTATTAAATTTTTTATCCTAAATAGAACATGGGTTTTTAAACATTTGTGAAGAGGATGTTAGTAACACATTATCTTTCAAAATTTCCCCGTTAGCACCTAGGGCTTCATATGTTTTTTTCTTGATCTGTAGAGCCTTTTCATTTTACGGATTCTGATATTATTCCTCTAGTGAGGTCGCTGCTATAGCTGAGCCAGCTAACGCTCATAATAATTAATTACCTTTTTAGTATTTTATTCAATTTGGAGGAATGTATTTAGCGCCTTTGGGTCTTCTCATTACTATTTCCTTGTTTTGGTTTATGTATAAATTCATATCACATTATTTAATTGTTTCGACATTACACTGATATCGTTTTGTGTGTTTTGTTTGTTTGTTTTGGCCATCAGCCTTTTTTTGCATGATTGTAAATAATTTCGTAATGTAACTCGTAAGATATAAATCATATAATATTATATCAAGACATATCACCGAAACAACTGAATCGTGACTTTTTTTTTCGTAAATACTTGTGTAGCTACATTGTATTTTTTGTCACGACAATTTGTAACTAAGGGTAACCATAGGCTCGCCCTTTACAGTTATTTTATTATGTCGGGATGGATTTGAATCCAACCTCCCTAGATGGAGTAACTCTTGCCTTTTCATGATTCATTGGCGGGATAAACCTCGCTTTCAAATATATCTTTGTTGGTGGACAAAGTCTTACCTTCAAGCACAATTTTTTTGACGGAAAGAGTATCGCCTTTAAAGATTGAAACATTGGTAGGATTAACCTCGCTAGTAATCTCATTTCATAGTAGGTGAAAAGAGGCTTGCCTTTCATATTTTCATACATAGAGCTACTGCGATCATGTTCCAAGCTCAACTTTGGTTTCACTAAATTTCTCACTCAAGCTCCGCCCAACAACCCATCTTTCTCAGCATCTGTTTACCTTTTTTAAAAAGTTTTTCAAGTATGTTTCCTTTAATAATCAGGGTAGTATTGATTAGCAGATACCTTGGGACTGTTTGATATCCCTTGACCATTGTCATTCTTCCGGAGTTTCAAATTTTAAGCATAGGTAGTGGATAGAGGTCAAATCTTGTAGTTGTTTCACCTTCCAAGGATTCTATTGTATGCAAACCAACTATCCATGATTAAGAAGTCTATACATCCATAGAATACATTTGGCTCTTCACATGTCTCAACAGCTAGTGTATTTTGTCCTTTGGCGATCAGATCGTCTCCAGCGAAACCATTAAGAGGTTTAGCCATGGGTATCCAGGGATGATTGAACTACGTCTAGTTAAAAACACTTTCAAATAATATATTGACAGAGTTGCTATTATCCACCAGCATGCTGCTGTTATAGCTCCCACTACCAATACATCACAATGTGGATATATAACTCACTGCTCATCATCGTTTAAAGTTATTAGAAGGGATGCAGGTTGGGGATTACCTCGAATCTAGAAGATCTCTAGCATAAGCTTCTGGCAACTCGAACATAACTCTTTTGCGCAGTTACTATTTTCCTGCTAACATAAGGGCCTCTGATAATAGTATGGACCTCTCTTACTTAAGATTGGAAATGTTGGTTACCTAGTAGTGCTTGTGAGGAGTCTGCATGCTTTGACCTATTTTCGACCTCACCTTCTGGTACTTGCGTAGTAGGCTTTCGACCATCAGATCCTTCGTGTAACCCGCCTTGTTGACTTTGTAGTTTTTCCGTCCTTATCAGCTCATAACGCCCATCTGTTTCATGGTCCTTACTACAATGAATTTTACAAAACTTTACCTTATAGTTTTCAAGGGACGGAGGTACTTCGCCTGATACTTGTGAGGGAGCTGAAGAGATCACTTGTACTTTGCTTTTGTAGTCGTTAAGGCATGGGTATTGATGCTTAGGCAGTCTAGGCTCATATGTTGAGGCTTTTCCCTTGAGAACTCATCCTTGCTCTACCTTCTTTCAATTTAGGTAGTCTAGACACATATGTTGAGGTTTTTCTCTTAAGAACTCGTCCGTGCTCTACATTCTTTCAATTCTCGATTGTATCTTCAGTTTGGCTCTTGTTTTGTATCAAGATTACCAATCGATGGTAGGAGGCTAGATTCTTGTTACGAACATTCTACTGAAGGGAGTCTACATCAGTAATTCGTTCCACATCGTATCCTGAGCCTTCTCATTCGATATGGTTTTGCAAGCAACTAGTTCGATACTGAAACACGTAAATTAGCACTTGAGGGACTTGCCTTCTTCTGTCGCATGTCATTGAGCTTAGTAGCCAAGGCCTGCTCGATCCTACTTCCAGTCAATGCCCCCAAAAAGGCTTGTTTTAAATGATGCAAACTTCAAATCAAACCTAGTGGTAACTTGATATACCATTGTTTGGCAGATTCATTCAAAGTAAGATGAAAGCCTTAGCACTTAAGTGCAGGACTTGCTTTCTTCAGTTGCATTTATGTCATGTACTCACACAAATGGTACATAGGATCTCCTTTGCCGCTCTACATATCTATAATCGAACGGCCATACTTATAGGGTATTGGTTCCTCTTTGATCTTCCTAGAAAATGGTAAGTGTTCATCATCATCTAGATCATACAACCTAGTAGGTTGATTGTCATATTTCTCATCCAAAAGAGTATTATATAAGGTATTGAAAAGACTTTTAAACCTTCGGCCCTCTCGACGACTATTCCTCTTATCATAGGAAGTAATCTCCTTAAAAAATCTTTCTTTTGCAGGTCTACTCTTGCAACACTATTTAAGTGGCCTTTCCGACGTACTATCATAGATTGTTACGTATGTACGCTGTATTATCAAGAAAAGTGCTATTAACATGATTAGTTTCATTTTTATCAAATTTCTCTTGCGCGCTTGCCTTGCTTCCATCTTCGCCCATAGAGAAGTATTCTCTGTTGTCAGCACTTTCAAACTTTCAGCCATCTCCTAAATGGTTTTAGCAGTCTACATTTTTTTCCACATGCTATGATATTGTATGGAAGAGATACCGACCTACACTTTTGCTGGAGTTTTCTCTCTATATCTGTTAGGATCAACATTACTGTCTGGTGGACAGTTACTACATTTTTCGATTTCCACCTCCAATGCTTTCATCTCCTCTGATTTTTCTTCAGTTTGATTCATGATTTCTAATCTCAGAGATTTCAAACTATTTTAGATGTAACAAGATTTCATGTTCTTATTGTTCAAGAATTTTCTACAGATGACGCTAATTTGTTGATAATACAAATATGATCAACAAATTTTGCTCACCTAGTTATAATTTTCACTTTCTAGATTCACTAATTTTAGTGCTCAAAATGGAGCTAGAATGGAAACATCTATTTGAGAGAAATATTTGAATTGCAAGCGTTTCTCTTCAAATGATGGGGTATTTATATATTTCTCTCCAAGAGTTGGGGTAGCTTGATCTTTTTGAGAGGATGAAAGATGGCGTCTCCTCGTGGCTATCTTTTAACATATTCGTTTAAGAATTATGCTTTATTCATTGGCCTTCGTGCATTTTATTGACAGCGTAGCTAGTCTGGATTATGGAAAATGGTTCGCAAGATTCGAGCAAACCTTTTGTATCTTCATTCCCCTCGTGTGTAAAGCTTATGACGTTCAGCTGAATTTGATTATAATAAAGAATCATGTGAAGTTTCTCAAAATTGTTATCTTTTTCTTAGTATTAATGAGTGAATCTACAAGTTAGAATTTTATCATGAGATTTTGTTCTTTTCTATAAGCTTTTCCTACGTCTTGTACTGACCTGTTTGTTCTTCGTACTCCAATATATAGACATAATGACGGAGGAGTATGATGGTTAATACAACTTACCGAGTCACCACTTTCGGCATTCATGACTAAGAGGAAGGAGATTTTCTACTTCACACTTCATGGTAATTTTAGTACTATGAATGGAAGACACAAACAAAAAAAACACAAGATTTATTGTAGTAAAACTCTATAAAAGAAAATCAAAAGACCTCCAAACTAGCAAAATCTAATAACTAACACGAAATATAACCTCAACCAGTAAGGACAAGCATCTAATTGAGATAATAGTAGGTAGTCATGTGGCATAACTATCTAGTTTTATGATGATTTTAATTCAATAGATATTAAAGAATCAATTGCTAATTATCGTACAATTGTTTTAAATTAAATATTAATTCGTGAATGACCATTGTATCCCTACAATCCTAAGTATTATGACTATTGTTTCCCTACAACCACAAATTATTTCCTATGAATATAAGATTCTGGTTCTCATTAAAATATACGCAAGTATGTTGACCGTCTCTATTTTCTCTCTAGTTTATAATACGTTATCGGTAGGATTGTTCTTCTTATTTATTAGATTATATAAAATATCATCATGCATTTTATTCAAGATTTATAAGCCGCATACTTGAAGTTTTCTTGTATAGCAAATATGAACTCCTTCAAGATTCATGAATTTCTCTAAATTTTATGTTCAATAAGTTTATTTTTAAAGATTTTATTTGTATTTTGCTCATTGAACTCTAAGCGAGGTTTTGCTCATTGAACTCTAAAAATATATTCAAATTTTACATTCATTGCAAGACTTCCAAGAGCATTAAAGTGAGATATATTTGAGCAAAACTAAATTCATTCATTCTACCTATTTTTCTTTCATATAAAAAACTTCGATTGTTGAGTCAAACATCTTAAATCATAATTTTCATCAAAATTTCTCATATCTCTCTTGATACTTATTATTATCATTCATAAAAGAGATATATCTTGAAGAAAATCTTTGTATTTACATTGTGTTTATTTCTTCTACTTTTCTATATCTAAAGTTTTAATCAATTAAATGAACTTTTGAAATCATCATATTTATCAAAGTTTTCTTATCTAACACTTGAGCTATCATTCATTGCAAATCGTTGAAGTGTTAGTCTCTCTTGGCACTAATTCATTTGTATCATTTATTAAGATGGAAGTTTCAATTGTACAAATATTCTTCTAATTTGTGTCATATTGAGGTCCCTTGAAAGCTCAATATGTTGGGTCATATCGAGGTCCTATAAAGTTAAATATTGTATAAGGATCAATACTTCTTGTTTGTAAATCATTGGAAGTGTTGTAAGGATTTGGATTGCACTATAAGTCAATCAATATAGTGAAAAAGTCTAACTCGTGACAAATAGTTTGGTAACGAAGGACGTAAATTATTTATTTAGATCGAACCTCTATAATTGTATCGTTTGCATCATATCTTCCCTTTCACTTATCTTTTTGTATTTGCCCGTATGGTTTGATTAATTTATACATGAAGAAGCACAACTTTATATTTAAATATTCTTGAAGAATATTTTGGTGTTCCTGAAGAACTTCAGATTTAAACATATCAAAACTTTATATTAATAATATAATACAGTGGACTATTATTTGCTCCCAAAGAGCAAATTTTATAAGATCTACTACATTCATGATTTGAGAAGTTTTCTACATCTGTTAAATCTTTTGGGTTAATGATTTAAATGCTCTTGAAGAAGTATAATTTATGTTATATCAATATTCTAAAAGAATATTATATAGTTATTGCAGAGTAAATAAAACGTTATAAATATAAATTTCTTTCCGAAAAATGTGTCCCGATGAAGTAGGATTTTCATACCAACATAGTAAATAAATGTTTAAGTGGTTACTCTTGAAGAAACACAATTTTATATATAAGATATTCATAAGAATATCATATTACTCCCAAAAAAGCGTGAAATATACAAATCATATTATGCCCCCGTTTGAGTGACATTAAATTTTCTTTTTCATTCTTTTACTTATTTTCAATTACACATTATTCAATACAATAATATTTTTCATCACATCAATAATTGTTTCTTCTTTTTCAACCACACATTTTCTATCAATTTACTATTCCTTAATACATTCTTAGCAACTTTATACATATCATTTTTTAGATGTATGATTTTTGTAGAAAAATATTGTATTTTTGTTCCCAAAGAACAAACTTTATACATAACAAAATTTTGGTAAAATTTGTATTAATATTCGTGTGAAATGTAGTTATAACACGATTTGTCGACTATCGTTTTAATTGGACCGTTTTTAAGAATTGAGGATGAATAAAGAAGATGAATTAATAAACATAATACATTATAATATTATCTAAACCCTTACAAAAGATAATTTAAACCAAAAGTTTGAAAGAAAATTTAGTCAGATGTATTTACTGATTAAAAAAAATAACAATCTCAGACATCAACTTTAAATGGTCCAACTGGAATTGAGGTCTTGGGAGAATAATTTGTTAATATTATGTTTGATAGATCCATGGCATCCCGAAGTATTAGATTTCAAGAAAAAAAAATCTAAAAGAAAAATGGAGCAAATATTAATGATGGTCCCTTTAGGAGGCATATCCTCTTGATAAGTATATAAGCATAATAAAGTGTAAAACTTCAAAAGATGTTCAAATACCTGAAATATTAAAAATTGAGATATTCCAATAAATTATATATTATAGGTAAAGAAATTGTATCGGAGAGGAAAAAAAATTAGGGCTGGACATGGTCCGGTCTACCGAACCAAAACTTTTGAGAAGTATTTGATAAATCGAACTGTCGGGGTCCAAATATATTTATGAAACCGTTCGGGTTCGGTTCCGTTCGATTGGGTTCGGTTCGGTTCGGTTCGATTCCGTACCATAATTAATTTTTTTAATATTTACAGCAACTGTACATAAATACAACTAATGACATGTTTATTTGTAATTTCAATGAGCAGTTGGAGAGGGGAAGTTGGACGGCAGTCGGCGGCTTCGATTTGGGCATGTAGATATATGTTTTCAATATATCAAATGATTTAGGGTTAGTGGACGTGTGCTTACTAAATGAAAGTATGAAAATGGAAAGGGAATGATAAAAACTTAAAAAAGTCAAGATTTTGGGTTAACAATGAAATTAATAATTGAGCCAAAAAATTCAAACAAAAAATTGAATTTAGAAATTGGGTTGGACTTGACTTGAGAGTTGAAGCATTAATCATTAAATTAGTTAATTTGTTTAAAAAAAATTAAATAATTTAATTAATTCAATATAAAAAATTGTAAAAAAATATTTAGATTCAGTTATTATTCTATTATTTGGTTCTTGGTCTAGAACTGAGAGTCGAACCCAATTCATCGATTCTCGATTCAAATAACCGTTCGAGTATTTAACTTATGAAGAGTGGTTCGGTTCGGTTCGATTTGTGTTGGGTTGGGTTCGATCAAATTCGGTTCAGGAGTTTTGTCCAGTCCTAAAAAAATTTATTGATAATATTTCTCGTAATGTGGTGTTTTATTTTATGAAAGATAATCAAAAAAATACCGACCTAGAAATAATTGACCAAATTAAAAAAAAAATACAATTCTAGCAAAATTAAACTTACTAGATAACCTAAAGTTTTNCATAATCCAAACACCTGAAGGTATATATGAAAAAGAAATTATAAAAGTGAAATCGTAATATGTAATGCATGACTTTTAATATAATGACTTTTGTAAATTATAGTGTGATGATGCAATCACAAGTCTATATATTATTATTTTAATAATACATTGAATTTGATATTATATAATAAATGTAGTTATTAGCCAACTCATTTATTATAGCTAGTAATACTATTCTTGAAAGATTTAATATACATGAAACATATAATTCAGATAATATTTTTTTAAAATTCTTGGTATATACAGAAAAAGTATTCATTGAAAATATTGTTATCGTGAGTGCAATAGAGTTAAACCACCAAGTTTGAGAGGGGTCTCTCCAGGAAACTTGATATCTCCTAAAATGATTTTAGTGAAAGGGAGTAAATATTATTTCATAGAATTTTTCAGACTATTTTAAATAGGCTTGTTATCACAAGCCCATTAGAATGGAGCCTCGTACCTTTTTCAAATTGATAGAAAATTATCCTATATTGACCTTTGAGGTGTGAAAGACCACAATTTCTTCCACTTTCTCAATTAATCATCATGAAATGACAAAACTTAAAATCAAAACAAAAGTAAACTAGATTTTAAACTATGGACAAAATAATAAACCAACCAAAATCAACTCAAGTAGAAATTTAAATTCGCTCCATATATTGCTTTGATTTATAAACTCATTGAGTAAACAGAAATATTGAAAAAAATAACTTGAATCCAAGTGGGTGAGGCCCGAGAATTAGATCCCAATCGGATGGAATAGGATCGTGCAGGCCAGGATCGGAGAACCCAATTAGGAGGCAACGATGGTGTCACACTCAAAGAATAAAACATTGCAGCAATCGGCGGCAGGTGGGTCACATTCATCACAAAACTCACAGTCACAGATTCAGCCCTCGAACACGGCACAATTTAAGAGAAAGTGTTTGGAATTTGGAAAGGGAAAATGTCGTGATTTAC
>CAIGRQ010284203.1:0-12679 GCA_903798375.1 Fraxinus sp. D2006-0159
TCTGTAAATATAGTCAACCTAGAGCGAGATAAATATGTAAATATGAAACAAATGGAATATGTCCACTAATAGGAGTAGTCGCGGTCTGGTTTGGACCGATTCTAAAAGCAATTGAACCGAACCGAGTACCGATAGAAATCTTAAAAATGGAACTATTGGTTCCATATCCAATTATAAAACTGAACTAAAATTGAATCAATCGATTTTGATTCGGTCCGGTCCGGTCCGATTCTTTATATTGAAAAAAATTATAAAAATAAAGTATGAAATTACTTGTCAAATTGAAGATAGACAAAAATATTGTATGAAACCACTTGTCATTCTTGTAATTTAACAATATAAAAAAATCTATTAAATAAGGCAACAAACAAAAAACCACTCCTAGGCTCAATATCAACTTTAAAGGCGAGAAAATGATAAACTATTAAACACAACATAGATGATAAAATCTCGTTCGAAAATTATTTTTGCCTGATTATTTTAGTAATTCTTAATGATCGTGATTCTTGATGGCCGATCACTTTGAAAATAATGATAAATTTGAATTATCACGAAATGTTAAACTAAAAATATATTGTTATGAATTTATAAAATATTTATAAAATTATTTTGACTTACATTTCGATTACTTATTAAAGGAAGGAAGGAAGAAGAAGTATATGTGAAATGAAATTTTAATGCGAGATAATTTTGGGGGTCTAGTGATTAAAGATGTAGTGCATCTTGGTTTAAGTAATAAGAGAAATTCGAGAGAATCGAATTCGCTGTTGGTTCTCGAGAGAATCGGACTGAAATCGACCAATGCTCGATATATGGTCCGAAAATTGATCCATTTAGTATAGGAATCGGAGCCGAATCGATCGTTTTATTTAGTTTCGATTGGTTCAACGTGTTTCGAGAAAAAATGATATTTTCAATCACATCAATAACTTTTCCTTCTTTTTCAACCACATATTCCTCATCACATCTACCAAAAAAATACATTATTTTGACAATAATGTGCACCAAACGGGGGCTAAATTTCAAATCCAAGATTTTCCATGATTTTGCATAAAATTTTAAAAAAATTCCTTATAATTTTCAATTTTGTCGTACAACTCTACCGTCCTAATTACGCCCATGCATATACCAAATATTGGTATATATTATTTACGGGTAAAAGCAAGGGGATAAACTGTGTAATATTCAGAAAATCAACCTAATTAGAGGAGACTTCAAAATAGGGATGGCAAAAAAACTCGCCCCGCCCCGACGGGTTGGTGGGGCGGGGCGGGGAGGGGGTGCCCCGCCCCGAACCCGCCCCGTGAAGATTAAAAAAATTTAATTCACAAGAATTTTTTGTAATAAAAAAAATAAAAAAAAATTAAACGGGACAAGTTCGCGCCCCGAATCCGTCCCGCCCCGTCTAAGATGGGGCGGGGCGGGATGGGAGAGTGGCGTGGCGGGGCGGGACGGGGTGGAGCTGCCCCGCCCCGAACCCGGCCCATTGCCATCTCTACTTCAAAATTAGGTAATGCAGGAATAATTTATTTTATTTAAAGGAATAAACTGTGTAATATTCTACTTTATCTCTAAGTGTTTATTAAGCGAGAGATGGTGAGTAATTATATTTACACCAACTTGCTGCCATTTGTTTAAAATACATTTTCAATTATATATTTTTTGATAAAATAATATTATTACGTAAATTCAAATTATTTTTTTCTTATTTTTTAATCACACATTCTCCAAAAAATTATTTTTTCAAAATGTTTTTTTCCCCAAACTCTCATTAAAACGGAGCATGCACAAACAGGGGCTTAATCATCTCATATAAATTTTAAAGTTGTCAAATTTATTTATTTAAAGTTCATCCGTACTACTTTTTGTAAGTTCGACTTCATCGCCTTCCACTTGAATTGTGCAAAATATGTTCAATTTTTCTAGGAATACCCAAGTTTTATTTGGTCTTTTTGTCTAAATGTATGTATTATCTTATCTTATAGAAGTTATTATGGTACTAAGAGCATATCTGAGGGAGCTTTTTGTCCAATGCCAATTGATTAATGGACCGTTACTCACTGCAAGATGGGTCCCAGTGTGCCAGCAAAAATTGACTTCCTACAAATGAAATGTCGAAAATGCATTTCCATCATGCAAAATGATTTAAATGTAGAGGACAAAAAGGTCATTTTGCCACAAAATGATTCAAAATGCCCACTGCCATGTTAGAATTCCTGCAAAATTTGTCTAAAGCAATGGTCCATTTTCACCATTGCAACGGTCCAAATTTGGTTTTTAAGCCCGCTCAGACACAGCCTAAAATTAAGCGTGTGATTTTCATATATAATGGGCCTTCCACCGTGGAATTTGAGAAGACGGTCATTTAGAAGAATTCGTTATTTTAGAAAGAAAAAGATAAAAAGTAATTCAACATGTTTGACAACCATTAAAACAATTTATTTTTTTTTTACTATTCCAAAACTTATTTTTCAATTTTCCAAAAAAAAAAAAAAAACTCATTTGATTGGTTGTAAAACAGGGGCATAGAAGTCACTTGTCTTTTCTAACTATAAGATAAGAAAAATCATTTCATAAATTTATATACTGAATAAAATATAATTTCTATGAGCAGAGAAATTCAAAGAGACAAATATTTTCTGGTTTGTTTCTTCGACTACTTCACCTAACCTTATAGCCGTGTCCCGCTAAGCATGAAATTATGTCCTTAATTTGTTGCTTTGTGGATAAATATTATTTAAAGGTCAAAAGTCCACCAAACCCCAACAGCTGTGCACCAGAACACAGTATGACTGTGAACAACAAATTTTTTTTAAGGCATTTATACATTATTTGGGCTCGAAATTTATTTTGAAATAGTAATTATTTGAAAAATATATGGTTAAAAAGTAAGAAAAAAATTTGAGTTTACGTGTAATATTATTTTATTGAAAAATTTATGGTTGAAAATTAGTTTTGAAGAAAATGTGTTTTTGGTTTAATTTCCAATGGTACGATTTTTTCAATCTTAAAAAGTTTAATCAGCGGTCTAATTGACAGCATTAAGAAAATGGGCAAGCTTATTACAAGTATTGTATAGAATTAGGTACTGGAATGAATAAGATTTTAATGTTTTTTTTTGTCCCTATTTGATGGAGATTAAAAATCAAAGTTTTAGTAGATTTTGATAAAAGTTGATAAAATGAGTTGTTGAAAAGTTGTAGGATCCATGAAATATGTGCTTAAAATTAATTATGAAGCCCTTGTTTGGCCACATTTTTTTTTTCATTCTCATTCTTCTACTCATTTTCAACCATACATTCACCAATAAAATAATATTTTCATCACATCAATACTTTTCCTTCTTTTTCAACCACACATATTCCCTATCGCATCAATCAAAAAAATGCATTCTTTTGAAAATAATGTGCACCAAACGGGGGCTAACTTTGATCTAGATTTTGAATTTTAATCCATATCAAACAGGGGCTTAACACTGTCAATTTGGTTTCTTTTACCTCAATGAACAAATTGCATACCGTGTTTGTCTACCATTCTTTATAAACTATTTAAAAAAAAGAAAAAAAATCATTTTCAACCACAGATCTTACAATAAAATATTTTACACGTAAATTCAAAATTTTTTCCTCCTAACCACATAAACTCAAAAAAATCATTATTCTAAAATTAATTTTCCCAAAAAAAAAATTCTTTTTAATGGCCATTAATCAAGGGTGAAATATACATCAATGAATCTCGACATGTACAATCATTAGTTTTTGAAAAATTCTTGGGTCTCATTCCATGTTAGGGTTATGGACACCCCTATGTACATATATTATGTACACTAAGCACATCCTTTAATTTTTATTGAGGTTTGAGATCGATACATAGCGAGTTTGGTACAAGTCTAATCATAAATTTAAAATGGAAAATGACAATGTATTGTGCATGTTGGATTCATGTATATATACCCAAGCTATACCTTTGTGAATTATAATCAAATCATTTGCATTTGCTATCTTGCAAACCGACAAGCCCCAAGTCATAGCCACGGAGGTGAAAATAAAAAGTTCAAGATTCATTAAACCTTTGTACGAAGGCAACCATTCCCCGATAACAAAAAGCATTCCCCTTTCAGTCTTTGATAAGATCACTTATGACACAAATATTGCTATTATTTATGCCTATCGTCCGCCAACCCCAACGAATGGAGCCATAGAAGTAGGGTTGCAGAACTTGTTGGCCGTGTGTCGAGAATGGGTCTGCGGGCCGAGCAAAGATGACAACGGTGAACCGGCCATACTTCTCAGTTATCAACAACGAGGGTGTTAAGTTCGTTAAGGCTTATGTTGATAGCACTCTTGATCAAATATTACCCTTCAAACCTTCACCATCTTTGCTTAGCTTGTTGGAATTTGGTTCAGAGAATAAAATTTAGTTAAGTATGAACATGGGTGAATCCGGGAATTAGACCCAGCACGGGTGGAGACCGTTGACCGGTGACCGATGACTGTAGACAATCAATGATGGTAATAGTCGAAAATATAATTCGATACATATATAAATGCACTAAACCGTAAAAAGTATATACATATGAAAATATATTTCAATACAACCCAAAATACTTAAAAAAAATAAAATACAACCCTACTCTGTAACTGTAAACTTAGACAACTGCATTTTTCGGGGTCTCATATTTTGAAAACGTTGCAATATTGCATCATTCTCAAGTTTTACAAAAATAACCGTCAAATTATCATTCAACCATTCATCTCTCATTTTATTGAATCAAGTTCATGTAACATATAAGCAGTAAAAAATAGCACAAAATGGTAAATAAATTGAATCGACAAGTACAACAGAGTAAATTCAGAAATTACCATGAAATAATGAAGAAGAAAACAGCACAAGTAGTAGAGCCCCCACCCATCATCCATTTGCCAAAACACAAGCACTCGGTGACGCCGTTAACCACTGTCTGGCTAATCAATAGCAGCCCAAACGCCACTAAACCGTACACCGTCGACGCGTTTGTGCCATACAAACAGTATGTCTTCTCAATTCTCATCATACTTGTTCGGCACTACCATTGCCTGTCAACACAAACCCACTCAAGAAATTTACTACTTTCAAGGAAAATGACATTAAAACATAGAAATAATAACGCTAAAAGCAGTAAATGGGAGAATACCGTGCTACGTTGTCGTTCAGCACCAACAACAAATACGAAGGCAATCAGGTGAAGGGAGATGATAATTACAAGAACGGGAATAGAAACTCCCATTTTTTAGCTTAATCTTTAGCTTTCTCACTATTTCAGTTCACTTTAATCTTGGTTTTGTTAATTGGTTTTGTTGTGGCTATTTGGTTGAGCTCATTAATTATGTTTTTTTTAAAGAAGGCCCAATAAAATAAGGCTGCTTCCACTTCAGGCTCTAGCTCGGTCCAACAGACTCGTCATTCTTCTTCTGCAGCCAGCTGATGGTCTGAATTCTGAAACTTTCGGCGGACCCAGCAGGGGCGGCAACGAGGGGCTGGCCAGGTACTGGGTCCACTCCTGAGTATGAAAAAGTGACTTTCTTATCAACTTCAACTAAATATTCAGACTTGATTCATAGTCAAATTATGAATAAAAATAGACTAACTTGTTCTGTCGTCGAGTAGCTCATCGTGGTATATTTGGAATCTCAAAACTAATTCTAGATTAATGAGAAATTGTGGTCTAAAATTGGATAGAAAAGAGAAAGTATTGGTCGGGATAAATGGCTAACTCCATAGCTCGCCCATCGCTCAAGCGACGGTCTAGCGATAGGCGAGCGTTATGATGAATAGGTGTCACTATCGCTCGAGCAGAAGGTTAGCGACAGTAATGAATGCTTCCCTTCATGAAGATTTCTGAGTGTGAGGCATGACACTTCACTCACAATCCTTCATTTTCTATAAATAGGACCCTTTGGACGTCTATTATGCATTTCATATCATTTTGCATTGAGCATTATATCAAAAACTCTTGCAAAATACTCTGTAAAAGTCATTCCAAAACTATATCTTGTAGAGGGAAATTTTCGTTTAGAGTTTACTGTTGCTTGTGGTTTGAAGTGCTTTTACCACAAGTTGTATCCGTTGTATCTTGGGAGACAAGTGCCGTAGACCGTTAGTACAGTTGCGGGGCAATATTGTCTTAAGGAGAAAGTGTTTGCCTCGGATTTCGTTCCTCACTTTCTTTTCTTTTTCTAACTTCTTTCTTTCCATTTTGTAGAGTATAATTACACTCCTACGAATTAAACTTAAATATTTTCTTTGTCTAAACAATCATTAGATATACTAACGACCAACAATTTTAAGACAATACTCATTTGTTTGTCGTCGTTATTGGACATCATTTCTCATTTTTGGAATAAGCCTTTGTATGATATTCATTTCTTTCATTATTTTGTACGTTGAACTTATGTTTATAACATAAATGAATATTGTTGAGACTTCTTCGAGTCAAACAACAAATGGTACGAACCATGTGGTTCCGCCTTTGACCATACCTATATCAAACTCTCACATCACACATGGAGAAAATCAAAATTTTTTGTAGGAGTAGATTTTAAAATATGACAACCAAAAATGCTGTTTTATCTTACTACTTTGAATCTGACAAAGTTCTTAAAAGAAAGCGCCCTTATGGTGCAAGAAGGAGAAAATATTCGTAAGTTGATTATTGCATTGGATNCTTATGGTGCAAGAAGGAGAAAATATTCGTAAGTTGATTATTGCATTGGATGTATGGAAGCACTCGAATTTCCTTTGCAAAAATCACATCCTAAATGGATTGGACAATACACTTTATGGAGTTTATAGTTCGATGGACTCAGCCAAGGATCTATGGAGCTCGTTGGAAAAAAGTGCAAGACCAAGGATGTCAGAACAAAGAAGTTCATTGTCTGTAAGTTTTTGGACTACAAGAACTTTAAGTTCTACTTCATGACATACATGTTGAAAAGATGGAATTGAGTGAATCCTTCCAAGTTGCAACTATCATTGAAAAACTCCCTCCTATGTGGAGAGATTTCAAGAACTATCCCAAACACTAATGTAAGGAGATGAACTTGGAGGAATTGATAGTTCATTTAAGAATCGAGGAAGATAATAGAAATACCGAAAGGAAATCTAAATTTTGTTGAAACTGGTTCGAAGGTTGTCAAGAAGAAACGTAAGATCTCCAGTATTGTATCAAAAAGAGACAACTCCAAGAACGCTAAGAAGTTTAAAGACAAATTTTACAATTGTGAAAAAGTGGGACATCGTTCTAATAAATGTCGAAAGCCTAAAAAGAACGTACACGCAAATGTGGTTGAAAGATACGCCCTTTTTGAAGGGATACAAGAGATAAATGTTTCAGCGGTTGTTTTTGAATGTAACAATGTTGAAAATTCAAAGGAATGATGAATTGATACTGGTGCTGCCCATCACGTTTATGCAGACGAGACTATGTTCTCTAACTATAAAGAATCGAATAGAAAACAACTCTTCATGAGAATTCTGCTAGTTCTAAAGTTGAAGAACAAAGAAAAGTTACTTTGAAGATGACATCCGATAAAGAGTTTGTCTTCAATAATGTCCTACATGTACACGAGAATCTTGTATCCGGATCTCTACTTAGCAAAAATGGCTTTAAACTTGTATTTGTATCTTATAAATTTGTACTCACTAAGAATGAGATGTATGCTGGTAAATGATACCTATGTGATGAAATGTTCAAAGTGAACGTTCTTACAATTGTACCGAAACAAAGCGTTATGAATAAAACTTTGAATTCTACTTATATACTTGAGTTGTCTTGTTTATGGCATAGTCGATTAGGACACGTCAATTACAAAGATATGCGCAAACTTATGAATCAAAGATTGATCATAAGCATAAGTGTGAAATATGTGTTGAAGCAAAGTTGGCCAAAACACATTTTTCACTCAATTCAAAGGAACACGACATTTTTAGAGTTAATACATAGCTATATATGTGATATGAAATTTGTTCAAACTAAAAGTAGTAAGAAATATTTTATAAATTTCATTGATAATTGTACAAAGTATTGTTATGTCTTTCTACTACGAAGTAAAGACAATGTCGTAGATGCCTTTAAACATTATAAGACGAAAGTTGAAAATTAATTTGACAAACAAATAAAAAGAATTTGTAGTGATAGAGGTTGTGAATGTAGGGCACCGTTTGAAGAATATTGTTCTGATCATGGAACATCAAACAAGGGTACCTCACTCACCCCTATCAAATGATGTTGTTGAATGCAAAAATCGAACTCTTAAAAAAATGATGAACTCAATGTTGATAAGTTCAGATCTACCGCAGAACTTGTAGGGGGAAGCTATTCTATCGGTAAATAGCATTTTTAACAAGACATTCCCTAAGAAAATGGAAGAAACTCATATGAGCTATGGACATATTATCTTCTTTCTTGCCAATACTTGAAAGTGTGGGGGCATTTGGTTAAGGTTGAAACATAAGCCTAAACAAGTGAAAATCGGTCATAAGACGATTGATTACATATTTATTAGGTACGCCAATAATAGTTGTGTATATCGTTTCCTTGTACATAAATCTGAAATTCAAAATGTATACGAAGAAACAATAATTGAATCGAGAAATGCATCATTCTTCGAGAATATTTTTCCAAATAAAAACAAGGAAAATACAAGTTCAAATAAAAGAACTTATGATACTACAAATGTCACTTCAAATGAGGAAGAACTAAGGCGTAGTAAAAGGACTAGAATATCTACTTCGTTTGGCCTAGATTTTCTGACGTATATGGTAGAAAATGAACCGAAGGCTTTCGATAAAGCAATATCTACACCGGAAGCACCACAATGGAAAGAAGTTATCAATATTGAGATAGATTCTATAATGCAAAACTATACTTGGGAGTTAGTTGATTTATCTCATGGAAAAATGCATTTAGAGTGTAAATGGATTTTGAAAAGGAAACTAAAACCGGATGGATCCACTAAAAAATATACAAAAAGAAGGACTTGATTTCTTTGATACCTACTTACTCGTAACTTGAATTACCTCGATAAGGTTGTTAATTGCTATTGCGGCATTGCATACCCTTGAGATTTATCAAATGGATGTAAAAATGGTATTTCTAAATGATGAGTTAGAAGAGGGGATATACATGGAACAACTCAAATGGTTCATCTCTCTTAATCACAAACAAAATGTTTGTATATTAGTTAAGTTCTTGTATGGGTTGAAATAAGGTCCTAAACAATGGTATCAAAAGTTTGACAAAACAATATTGTCTAATGGGTTTAAGATAAACGAGTGCAAGTGTGTATACATTAAACATACAAAAAAAGCTACGTGATTGTATGTCTATATGTAGACAATATGTTAATAATAACCAATAGTCATGAAATAATGTTAAACACCAAGAGAATATTAACAAAATATTTTGATATGAAAGACTTGGATGTGCCTGATGTAATATTAGGTTTTAAGATCTCTAGAACATCAACAAAAATTATAGTTTCACAATCTCACTACATTAAGAGTATACTTAAAAAATATAATGTACTTGAGGAAAGTTCTGGAAAAACCCCTATTGACACAAGCTTACACTTAGTCAAAAATACGAGCGAATATATGTCACAACTAAAGTATTCACATGTTATAGACAGTCTAATGTTTATTACAAATAGCACTCGACCGAACATAGCATTTGTTGTAAATAAACTTAGTGGATTCATAAGTAATCCAAGCCATGATAATCGAAAAGTTTTAACAAGGGTTCTTAAGTATTTAAAGTATACTTTAACCTACCGCGATATTAGAAGGATATTGTGACGCGAATTGGATATCCGATATAAAATATTCTAAATCTACTAGTGGTTATTTACCATTGGTGGAACTGCTATATTTTTTTAACCACACATTTTTTCATCAATCCATTGTTTAAAAATGATTTTTTTTTTTTTACAACGGGTTCAAACAAACCCTTAATGTAGTGTAAACAATAAATTCTAGTTACAATGTCACAGTCAAGTTGTAAAATGAATATATAGCCCATGTTTGGTATCTATTTTTAGAAAATTCATTACATTTTCCTATAAAATATTATTACACGTAAATCAAATTTTTTTTTCGTTTTTACTTTTTGATCACACAATCTCCAACAATACACTATTAAAAAAATGTATTTTTTGTCCAAAAATGAGACTCAAACAATGCCATAATTTCTCACAAAACCTAGAAAAGACTTAATTTAAATATCTAATCCCAAACCAATTGTGTGAAATAAGCAAAAGCAATTAACGATAAGAGTAAAAAGAGAACCATGAGATCCTCCTATGTTGTTATAAGGATATATTTTCTATTTTTCTTAAGAGTTCAAAGAAAACCTTAACTTAGAAGTAAGCACAAAAGTTTGATACCTACGTAGATTCGTGGAAACATACTCCTTGAGACTAAGGAAAAGTACTATGAAGAAGAGAAATGAAATGTTAAATTACTTGCTTTATTCCCCTTTTTTTTATGTACGAAAAAAAGTAAAAAGGATCCAAAATCTTTTGAATGAAAATTAAAGTAAACACTTCATGAAAAATCAAATATATAAGAGCAATATGACAATAGAAACAACAACATTCACCGACGTCCAATACCCAAGTAACAACAAAATTAAAAGTCTAATTTCACCATTTACTGTCCACATCACAACGAGATCATAACATAATTCCCATCGTTCACTACCTATTTATATAGTATCAATTTCTTCATTTTGGTTGAATGATGGGGTTCTTCAGTTCAAATAAATTGTTGTTTCTCTTTCAATTGATTTCTTAAACAAACCAGGCTTTGAGTGAGTGAATTCATATTTGAAGAGATTGAAATACCCTTTGATGTTTCATTGATTTTGACCATTTTTTTTTATTGATTTTAACACTTAAAACTAACAGATATAGATGGGGCAGGGGGTATTTCGTAACATTTAGATGATTTAGGGGAATTTTGCACCAAAATAAAAGGTCAGGAAATATTCTACAAAATATGCAAACTTTAAGGGATGTCGTGTCACTTACCATAACGAAATATTTAAGACGAACCCTCTTTATTTTAAAATTTGTGGTATCCCTCACTTTTCCAGGAGATTTGTCGCGGAGAAAAAAGTAAATGATTTTAATATTTCTTGTTCACACTACTTTCTTTGGCAATTTTTCTTTTGGTCTACAAAACTACATAGTCAAGGTTTCCTTCGAAAAGTTAGAATAATATTTCTATAATTTCCCTTTAACATATGATAGGAGGATTATGGTTCGCTTTTTTGCATTTTTCATTTTAAATTGAAATTTGAACAACTTTTATCGTCATATGCTATTTTTCCCGCACTTATGCTTTTTAAAAATCTATATAGCATTTTTATAACTAGTAGTAATCTAGTCTTACACAGTCGCTGAGTTTGATACACATTGTGGAAAAAAGAATGTATTTTTTCAGGTGATGTGATAGAAAATATGTGGTTAAAAAAATAAGGAAAAATTTTGAATTTGCGTGTAATATTATTTTATTGATGAATGTGTGGTTGAAAATGAGTAGAGGAATAATGCATTTTTCAAGAATATGGATCAAACGGGGACTGTAAATTAAAAATAATTTTTTAATAAATATTACCTTGAATAAATGCAATTTAGCCCGTGTTTGATTTAACTAAAAATTAAATTTTTGTAGAATTTTAATAAAAATTGATGCAACGTGTAGTTGAAAAGTAGATAAAAGCTACGAATCTTAGGTAATCCACTATAGCTAACTCTTTAACAATCGTATAAATGTTACAAATAATTATCATAAACTACGAGAAAAAGCTAATTGATCTTTATATAATTGACTTCTAACCATCATAGAAAGTTAAGATTAATGTAACGTACGCAAAAATATTACAATTACAATGTCACAATCAAATCGTGAAATGAACTTTACTTCTCACAAAACTTAGCTAGAAATGACTTACCTTAAATTTCTAATCTCAAACCAGTGGTATGAAGTAATTAAAAACAAAAGCAAAAACAAATAACGAGAAAAGTTATTCAAAGTATCACTTTACTAAAATAAACAAGTAAAAAGAGAAGGATAACATCCTCCTACGTTGTTATAAGGATATATTTTCTCTTTTTCTTGAGAGTTCAAAGAAAATTTTAAGCACAAAAGTTTGATACCTTACTGTTACAGGAGCTAAAGATTTTAGAAACCTTGTATGTGATCTCTCCTCAATAATGTATTCCTCTCTCTTTTAGTCAAAAGATTTTTTATTTTTTTTTTCCATTTTTACCATTGGCCCTGTTAAGGGATATATATTCCACATCGATAAATGATGTTGACACAGATCAATTAATAAAAATATTTGACTACTCCTCTTAATAAGGTTGACCTTTTAAGATAGACCCCCAAATCTTAACATAGTATCAGAGCTCATTATACTCCAACGAGCGATTCGATTCTATTAAGGCTCTAAAATGACCATGTGAATTTCAAGATTGGTCTGCTCAAATGAGCTACCATCTTGTGGGGACGTGTTAAGGGATATATATCACATATCGATAAATGATGTTGAAACATACCAATTAATAAATTTTTTTGACTACTCCTCTTAATAAGGTTAACCTTTTAAGATGGAACCCTAAATCTTAATATGGTATCA
>CAIGRQ010284221.1:0-14399 GCA_903798375.1 Fraxinus sp. D2006-0159
TCGAAGGAAGGTCCTTGGTCCTAAACACAAGTGCCTTGGACGGTCGAAGGAACGGTCCTTGGTCCCAAACACAAAGTGCCTTGGACGGTCGAAGGAAGGTCCTTAGTCCTAAACACAAGTGCCTTGGACGGTCGAAGGAACGGTCCTTGGTCTCAAACACAAAGTGCCTGGACGGTCGAAGGAAGGTCCTTGGTCCTAAACACAAGTGTCTTGGTCGGTGGAAAGAAGGTTCTTGGTCCCAAACACAAAGTGCCTGGACGGTCGAAGGAACAGTCCTTGGTCCCAAACACAAGTGGCTTGAACGGTCGAAGGAACGGTCATTGGTCTCAAACACAAAGTGTCGGACGGTCAAAGGAAGGTCCTTGGTCCTAAACACAAGTGCCTTGGACGGTCGAANACAGCTAGATCAGTTGGACATGGCAACTTCTGAATTTTCGTGACAATCGCTAATAATGGGCATAAGTGCTTTGGACGGTCGTAGGAACGGTTCTCGATCCCAAACACAAGTGCCTTGGACGGTCGAAGGAAGGTCCTTGGTCCTAAACACAAGTGCCTTGGACGGTCGAAGGAAGGTCCTTGGTCCCAAACACAAGTGCCTTGGACGGTCGAATGAAGGTCCTGGTCCTAAACACAAGTGCATTGGACGGTCAAAGGAACGGTCCTTGGTCTCAAACACAAAGTGCCTGGACGGTCGAAGGAAGGTTCTTGGTCCTAAACACAAGTGCCTTGGACGGTCGAAGGAAGGTCCTTGTTCCCAAACACAATGTGCCTTGAATGGTGAAAAATAGCAGTCCTTGGCCTTCAATGTGCACGAAAAGGTTGACAATTTTGAGTATTTTCTGAACCTATAAAATAACTACAGCACAAAATTCTACTCCACACCAAGAAAATCTCAAACCTCGAAATCTCTAACTTATTCCAAAACTTGAATCCCTGAAAATAAAAATGAAGAATATTAGTCACAATTTTTATAACAATCAACACAAAAAGAAGGGAATGAAAAAAAAAAAGGTACTGTTCACGTGAACAATGTACGTCACTGTTCACGTGAACAGTGTACGTTGTTCACGTAAAAAAAAAATTGTTAACGCGTGAAAAAAAAACTACGAAATGCTGAAGAAATTCTCTCAACTCCAACTCCGGCCAGACGAAGAAGATCAAAACCTTCTTCAAATCAAACAAATCCAAGAAGATCAAAGTCTTCATCAAATCCAAGTCCAAGCTCCGAAGTACAAATCCAAGTACCAAAATTCAAGTGGCTAACAAGTCAAGCTCTCGACAAATCAAATTCTTAACAAATCTCGAAGTCCAAGATTCGAGCTACGTGGCCCTTCATCTTCGAACACTCAAATCATTAATCAGAGGATTAATTGCATATTTGCAATCACAAGAAAATTCTTATCCATTTGTATTGTATTTTTTTAAAAATACAATTTTGTAAAGATTTTCGTATTTTAATATACGCGAAATCCGTCGCGCGCGCGCGCGCGCACACACACACACACACACACACACACACACACACATATATATTCACATGTTTAATTTGATTTTCAAATCCGAATAAGTGTTATCTAAGTTTTTGGATCAACATTAAATGGATGAATGTACGAGGATTTGAATTCCTAGTTTTGTTCATTAAATAAGGTCTCATACACGCTTTTCAATTAGTTAAATTAATTAAATTCATTGATATAAAACATCTCAACCAATCTTGATATTCGATGAATTTATATTTAATTTAAAATAGTTTAAATATTAGTCCACTTGGGAACGATACTTAAACTCCCGTTAACTATATTATTTGTTTACGATATCATACACTTTGCAGATTTTTAGTGCAACAAATACGATATGAATTTATTTTTAAAATGTGATTCCACGAGGGAAATCGAGATAAAATGGATAACTGATCTTGCCTCTGCTGGGCTTGACATGAATTTGAGTTGGGCCTCTATATCAAGTCAAGGGCTGATTAATAAGACCGAGGGTGAAGCTAGAAGAATGATAGTGATGATTTTTATTTTTATTTATTTTCCTTTTTCTATAATCATTTTTTTGCCTAATGCTTTTTTTTTTCTTATGGGTTTTTACCTTTTTATACTTGTTTCAAATATACATAGACTTGTTTGGCATTACTTTTGTTTTTCTTTCTTTAGAAGAGCTTGCTTAGAAAATTATCTGAACTTTTGTTTGAACTAATTTCTAAATGAGTTTTATATTTCAGAAGTGGTTTTAGAAGAAGTCAAGACTCTTTTAATTAGAAGAAATACTTTCATAAAATTAATCAAATGAGTCCAAAAATATTTTTGAATCTCAAAAGTTCATTTTGACTTTTCAAGAATTATGCCAAACGGTCTCATAATATTTTTCTATAAATTTAAAATTGCATAACTAGTTTTCTTGTTTTGTATTTTCTTCTAGCCAAATTCTTGACCGTATCATATATTTCTTGTATTAGAGCAATCTTAGAGAGAAGGTATCAAATTGAGTTAATAGCCGTATCTTCAATTGCTCACTGAAATTTAAGATGTCAGGTTTTGAATATTAAAATTATTTGATGTTGGACATCTCAATGACATACCATCCTTTCAAACCTCTAACGGAATTGGTAGAGTGGCTGACGGAATGCACAAGCTACGCCCCATCACGCGTTGCCAAATTGCCACATAAGAAAAAGTCTTTCATTGCTCACTAAACATTGAAAAATATCTTTAATTGCTCAATATACTTTGAAAAAGAATTTGATTGCTTACTGAACTTTGAGGTAGTTAAATTTTTGCCACTAAATTTATAAAAATTACGTTGGCCTGTTGTTTACTAAAACATGTATACCGCAAGTATAGGAGTCGTGTACAACTATAAAGTGGACAAACAAGTTCAAGGTGTCGATCTCACGAGGAATGATTGCTCAATTATTCAATAGTTAAATTAAATTTTAACAACAAAACACACAATAAATTTGGACTTTGCAAATGATGAAAATAATTTAAAATTCCAAAAAAATAACGAAAAAGTTATAAGATATTCCTCAATTTTATTATTTGATATTTTTCGTTATTATTATAAAGTTTTAAGCTATTTTCATCATTTGAAAAAAAATTAAATTTATTTTGTTTTTCGTTGTTAAAATTAAAATTTAATTATTGTGTAGTTGAGTAAGTAACCATTCCTCGTGTAATCGATAATCCGAATTGGTTTGTCTTCTATTATTTATACGCGACACATGTGCTTGCTCCACACTTTTTTAGTGAACATTAATATGCCGACATCATATTTATAAGTTTAGTAATCAAAATTCGATCACCTCAAAGTTTAGTAAACAATCGAAGACGTTTTTCAAAACATAGTGAGCAATTGAAAACATTTTTAAACTTTAGTAGGCAATGAAAGACGCTTTCTTACATAACATTTGGCAACAACGTGAAACGAAACCACCTGTGCATTGTGTTAGCTACGATACCAATTTCGTTAGAGTTTTGAAATGAATGCAAAGGATGACAACTGGATAGATATAAAAGGGATCGATCGTATCTGGTTAAAGTGGGACTGAACGAGACAAGATCGGGGTAGGACGGGACATGTCCCTTACCTCGTTTATTTTTTATATCTTCGTTTAATGAAATATTATTACTTTTTTTTTTTATAATTCGTTAAGAATAACTCATGTTTTTCTTTTTTACAATTGATGATAAATCTTTTCTTTTTATTTAATAATAAACTTAAAATTGAAATTAATTTTAAATGGAATGGGTAGTGGGGGTGGGGATCATGTTTCATAACCTATCCTGTACCGACTTCGAGGCAACGACCCCCACCCGCCCCAACCCCATTTGCCCTATTAGGCGGGTAATTCCCGCTCCATTCGGGTCAGAGCCTGCTAGTATCTGGTTGAATGAATATTCTGCTATCCCAATGTTAGCATAAATTTAGTGGCCAGAATTCGACATTTTAAACTTAAGTTTACAATCGAATACAAAGACATAAATTCATTAATTAATGAGAAAATTAACTCTAAAAAACTCAAATAACACAACTTTAACAGTAAAAAATATTTAAAAACACTCATTTTTCAGGCAACATGGTGATAAATGAAGGAAATCTGATAAACTAAAAAAAACATTTCACTAGGTTTCAGACAGAGGTAGTAAAGAAGCGTATAATCACAAATTAATATGTAAAGGTAACGAGGACAACATTGCATACATATGTAGGGAAAACTTTTACCGTTATAATGATCTTTCATGTTGGATCACCAATAATTTATGAACCAAAGTATAAGCGTACCTGAATCAGATATGGTTAATGCAATGGATGAGTCATACGATTTTAGTCTTCCAGATAAACACGTTGTCCATTTCTCTCTCTGATGATAGGAGTTTGAACATGCGCGCGGGCACACGCACACATATGTATATACTAACGGCCTGTTGACCTAATTCGGCCTATCTACACATAAAGGCTCACACTCAAGGAGTCCATGTTTTGCCTTTATGTCCTACCCTTGCCTTTTAATTCTCCATTACAGCCAATGATCATATATTTTTGCAATTTCATTTCTTGTTCGTTTTCTTTCTAGAATATTAGTCGTACGCTCGTACAATGTACAGGCTTTGGTATTTTTAAGGTAATATTAGTGTGTCATATTAATGGTATTGTGAAAGGTCGATAGATTTTATCTAACATAATAACTAGTAAAATTTAATAATGAAAAATATTATCCGATAATCCTTGAAGTTCTGAGCTTCAGTTGGTCTCTACAAAAATGGAAAAGAGTTTCTATTATCTGCATAGGAATTATTAATGTATTTTACTTAATGACAATAATTGATGAAAAGTATAAAGATGAAAAAATTTATAGGTATACTCATTTGTATATTAGTCGTAGCAAGTATATAGGGAGAAGTGAAAGAAGGTGTCACCAAAAGTAATCAACTAAGGTATACTGGTTTTATAACTGAAATATTACTTCAAGGAACAAAAAGTATTACATGTGAATGGTTAAAGAATCCGTACCTTTAGCCTGCTATGATCACGAACAATTTTGATCATGAGTATGAGCTTCTTGTCATTAAGAAGATCATATGTTTCAATGTTGGACATTGTAGAAATTCCCGAATTAAGTTCACAAAAACATTTGAAATTTACAAGCACAGATGGTAATGATTTAACAAAAAAAAACTTTGCTAATTTATAATTAAGCAACAACACATATTTGTTATGAAGGTAGAGTAGGAAAGATAAAGCAAATGAAACTTTTGAAAGCATACGAGGGTATGGATGGCAAAAAAGCTCGCCGGCTTGAGCAGTTCAGGCTCGGCCTGTAAAAAGCCCTAGTCGGGCCCCACTTGGGCTAGGGCCGAGCCCCATTTTTGGCGTCGGCCCTAGCCAGCTCGTTTCACGGGCCAAAACGGCCCGTACGAGCAGCATAAATAAAAAAAATAAAAATTGAAAAGGCTGCCATGCAGGTAGCTACTAGCTGCTTCTTGTAGACAGCAAGCAGCTGCCTACACATGCACTAGTTTTGCTGCTTGTGCCTGCACGTTGGAAGCTATTTTAGCTACCTACATGCAGTCACTAATTTTTTTTTTTTAAGAAAAAAAAAGTCGAGTCGGAGCTCAAAATTATATGGCTGAAGCTCAACGTGCTTTAATTACCTATATTATATAGACTAGCAGTAGAGATATTTTTCAGTAAACCAACTTCAATAAATACAATTAAGGGGCGGCTTTTATCAATCCAAAACCACCACATTAAGAAATTAATCTGAAATTGGACAGTGAAAATATAAAACTGATGTCATAGGAAATCAACAGCCAAAAGATAGAAACCAATAAATGAAAATAACTCAAAAAGTAATTAACACAACCCATAGAAACCAATAAAGATTAGTATACCATTAAATAAAAATCGTAAAATTTACTGTAGCCAAGATAATATTTTCAAATTAAAAAAAAAAATCGAACTGGCTCGACTCGCTGAGGCTCGGGCTGAAAGCTCGTGTCGAGTCAATTTTTTTGGCCGAGCTTCGCTCGGCTAGGCCAGAACTGAAAAAGCTCGGCCCAAAAAAGTTCGAGTCAAGTCTGAGCTTTTTTTTTTTTAGCTCCTCTTGGCTCGTTGACATAGCTATACGAGGGGGATAGTACCTCTCCAGGGGGTTGAGGGGGGCAGCGGCTCTCGTGGGACGCCCCCTGGCGAGGATGACTTGCCCGATCAGGTCGCGAGGGTAGTGTCCCTCGTGGGGGCTCGGGAATTGACTTGATTTTATGTATGTATGGAATGAAGCATGAGACATAAAAAAAAACTGAAGACTGTATATAATAATAATAAAAAAAGCTTAAGACTCCACCACGTGCGAAGCAACTCAGCACATTGCGGAGCAAGTCTTCGCACAATGCGGAGCAATGCTTCGTATAGTGCGAAGCATCGCTCTGCACTGTGCGGAGTCTTCATTTTTTTGTTACAGTTTTCATTTTTTTTATTTGCTAACAATAATATATGACAAAATCATTTCTATCTTGTATTCCAATTATTATACATAAGTATTTCCGTAAGAATGATATGTTGATACAATTTTAAAGGAAAAAAAATGATATGTTTTCTATATAATCATCAACTTTGTCAAGTTTTATTGCTAAAATTTTACTCACTAAATCTGGAAGTTTTATTGCTAAAGTTTTACTGGTAATTAGAATACCACCTTGTTGAGCAAATTTCAAATTAAACACAAAATCGAGATAATATTTTTATATAATTTATTTATTTATTTATTGTTATTATGCAAATGGTTTTTTTTTTCCATGTTTCAATTCATTAGTCTTTCCCTGCTCATGAATTAAATAATATTTTGAAATGTTGGTGTTCGCACATCGCTAAACTTCTCGCTCTCCTAATTAATTTTAACAAAATGCAAATAATTAAAAATTACTGATTTAACAGACACCAACACCAATTCATCGTCAATCGTATCTCGATGGATCGAACACAATCATTGACGGTAGTCGCTCCATTCTCTCTAAAATAAACATAGAAGAACCCAATCAAAACAGTAACCCGTCGGAAGTGAAATTAAAAAACTTATAAAATCCTTATTTATTTGTAAATTTAAAAAAACTACAGTACTAACAGGGAACCCTTGAGGAAAAAAATAGCAAACTTTTTTGAGGATTTCTCTGTTTCTTTCTCTAAAGAAGTTGAAGAAGAAGGTGTGTACTCTTTTGAATTATTGGGCAGACCTTTACTTTTGTTTGTAATTAGAGAAGAAAGAAATTGATGAATAATGTGTTATTTCTGACAATCAGTAGAAATAGAAGAGTTGAGATAGGGAAAGTGAAGACTCGTGCGAAGGAGGAGAAATCAATCAAAATAAGATATTTGAAGGCTATGACTATTTATTCATTATTGTTATTATTGAGAGTGGGTTCAATTAAAATTGAGAAGAAATCAAGTCAACAATTGATGCTATCACTTAAAAAACCAGATAGTGCACAAAAATGAAGTGTGAAAGCAAGAGATGCACAATTACCAACTCCTTCACCTCTTCACTGTCCTAACCTATACAATAATCTCCATCTTATATTTCTTACAACAAAGCTTGCTAAATTGCAATCCACCAACACAATACACCAAGTACTATAATTACAAGAAAATGTATAGAAAAATTCATTAATAATGATATGGTGAAATCAATTTCAAATGAAACCGGGAATTTATAGTCTACAACATTTAGCAGAACATAGGGTAAAACATCAAATATATATAAATTAACTAATCATTTCTACGATTACTCCATTGAGCAGAAAATTATTCAAAATAGAAACACAAACCATTTTTCACCTTTTACATAAAAATCATCCAACTGCATAAACACATATAAATAAAGCCCCAGAATTGACAAGAAATATCATAACAAAAGCAAATTGATCAAAAAATAAATTGGGACAAGAGGATAAATGCACGGGCATCTACACCAGAGTTTTTTTTTTTTTTTTATTGCAAGAAGGGATCGTGAGCGAAGATCTTCTTCTTGGCGCGGTGGACCTCAAGATGGTGATCATACTGATTATCTGTAGTGGATGGACTCTTTTGATTGGCACTTGGATTCTTTCAAATCATTGATATTTGAAGGCAAAATATAAAGAAAACACCATTAAAGATCAAAGAAGTTCCTAGAACTAAATCAGCTATAAACCTGTTAGCTTTGAATCTCTATATAGATTATCTTTGCCGTGAAGGAGGAGAAATGAAGGTAATGCAGACTGAAAGTTGGTTTGCTTTGCTTTCGTTTTGACTGGAGAGAAAGAGAAATAGAGGTGACAGTTGCAAGAAAGCTAAACAATAAAGTCTATTGGAGTTGGAAGATATTTAGTGAATATTAACTAAACCAACTCGTGTTTCAGTATGAAATGAAGGGTGCACAAATGAACAATAATTTAGCCATCCTCTCCTTTAATATAGTAGTGATTAACAATTATTATATTTTGTAACATTATCGTGGTTTCAAAATATAAACCATTATTATATTCTCCATTATGGCCAATTTTTGCTCTTTTGCAACATATAAATGTTTGCTTCTACTATCCTCGAAAAATGCTTATATATGCAAAGAGATAATGTAAACTTCTCAAGCATGGCTAGAAGGATCTATCCATCTTGCTTGAGTGATTTCATCGCAATTGACAAACACAAATCTCTTCTTGAGTACCCAATAGGCTACTCTACATGCAATGTAACACGAGTTGGTGAGAAGTAGACCACACCCTTCGATCTCAAGGGAAGGTGTCTTAACATCTATAACTCAAGTCGGCCGCGACAAGACACATAGTACGAATCCAAGATGTTGAGGTCTTTGTCTATGTTATCTCATATGATGGTGAAACGTGGTGCCTAGAAGGCTAATGTGATCAATGGTGAACAACGTATTGAACCTCTTGTGACTAAAATTGTGTGGCAATCCTCAATAGGAATACGGGTTAATAGGATAGGAACTTAGAGTTTAATTTTATGATACAATAACATTTTTTAGTCAAAAAATAGAATTCAAATATAGTTTTGAGACAAAAAAAAAACATTTATTCTATTCAAGAAGCTGATTAAGAGTTGACTGTGGCTCCGAAGGTGTATAATGAAAGAGCCAAAGAGGTATATTATTAGTAGAGTTATACCGTGTTAATGTTCAAAACTTATCATTTCTTGACTAATCTTTTTCGATTTAGAGATGTGAATCTGGAATTCGATTTTTTTCTAGATAATATTATCACGTATTCTTCAGACTAGGTACATAACATGTTATGTTAGAGTTTCTCACTGTGTGTCTACTTCCAAAACAATCCGCATGCAGAGTAGAGATGCAATAAAAAAAGAAGAAGATTTTATGAAAAATTGGGATCGAGGTGGGAAAAAAAATAAAATTCCAAGTGTCAATTTCGGAGATATTGTCTATTTTGAGTGAAAAATGGCCCAACGAACAAAACACATTGGTTTTATCCATGACCTATGGTCCGTTTCTATCAAATTCCAACGTTTACGACCTTGAAACGTATTTTTCGTTATTTTGGATAATTTTTTAATTTTAATTAGATTATAATTTTAATTCCGTTTGGAGTTTGGTTTTATCTTTAATTCTTTTCATTATCCAGAGTTAGTCGTTAGCTAAGAGTTTAGTTATATCCAAATTTTATTTACTGTTTTAAATACGAGTTGTAAGTCTTATAACAATGAGTTGAATTTAAATTAATAAAAAGTCTTGAAAAGTCTCTCTCAAATATTGTCTCTTTCTTGAATTTCGTGAACAAATCAACAAGTTAAATTTATTTTTTTTGGAAGATTGTTCCTTTCTATAAGCTTCTGCTGTGTCCAGTAACCTATAATCAAACAAAACATGTTATACAAAACTAATCAAAAACCCAATTATAACGATTCCCAAGTGGGATCACATTTCCCTCGTATGAGCAAACTAATTCTCTTAAAGTATGATACTTTGAATGATAATTATATGTTTCGAGTCCTTGTATATATATAAGTACAATAAGAGCCTGTTTGGAAGAGCTCAAAATTCAGTTAAAATTGAAAATATAATCGTTATTGGGTCTCACTCGTCTAATAAAAGTCAACAATAACGACTAATTTTTCAATTTTAATCCGATTTTAATCTCTACCAAACACATTCTAAATATAAATACGTTGGCATGGTACCCTTCAAATTGGAACCTATTGCATGTAGTGATGTACATATGACCCCTTGTATGTCGACCAACTGTTTTATGATGTGGTCAATAACATCAAACAGAAAATAATTAGAGGCTAATATCTATGGTGACATGACAGTCTTATTACGATTTGTTAGAATTCAACTGGTCAATTATACATTACATTTCAGTGATTCTATGGGCCTGGTTGAGAGCTTTGAATTATCAGTTATGAACGTTATTTAAATTACTAATTTTAAACATTTATGAGCGGATCGATTTTGGGTGACTTTCAGTAACGACTTTTAAAATAGTTAAACACATACTTAGTGAAATTTTAAATTTATGATTTCTTGTATGAAATTTTATTCTAGTATTTTTACTCATAAGTAAATTTTACAGTTATAAGTTAATTTTGTACTTTTGAATAATTTTTATACATAAGTGAATTTTTTACTTATTAGTAATTTTTTTTTATATTTTATAAGTAATTTCTTTTATCTTTTTAGTAATATTTTTACTTAATAAACAATATATTTTTTTTTTGTGCAGAAAAGTGATTTTTATCTTATATTATAAGTGATTTTGTTACTTATAAATAATTTTATTAACTAGAAGATTTTTTTCTTCTAATTAATTTTTTGTGAATGTATTTTATTTACTAATTAATTTTTTGTGAATGTATTTTATTTACAAGTTAGTTTAGAATAAAATATATTGGTTGGAAATAATTATTTTACAAAATGGTAAAATTAGAAGAAAATCTAAAAAATGACAAAATCCACCGATTTTATAGATTGAGAGAATTGATCAAAAATTATATTACACCGATTTTGAGTGGTTTTTAAATTGCCTAAAATGAGTGCCCAAAAAAATAAAAAAAAGCTTCGGTTTTTCGAACCGCTCATAAACTGTGACATTAAAAAACTATCAAAATCGGCGAAAAGAACTCCCTAGCATGCCCTAAGGTAATATTTTGTTGGAAAATAGTGCTCAATATGGGGATGTTCCGACTTTTTTTAGTAGAACCGATTTCTTCATTTTGAAAGATCAAAATAGATTAATGTTCTCGTCCGCAAGATATATTTACTTGCCAATACTATACTCGGTTGAATGAAAAATTGGAGTTCAAAGTGTATCCATTGGAAGAGGATTATGTATTGGAGGTAAAACAATTTAATTTGTCCCACATAAAAAATTGATAACACAAATATTATCACACTTTATGAAAGTGTAATTATGTATAATATAGATGCTCTCTTTACGTGCGCATACATGAGGTGCAAATCACGAATCAAATTAGCACATCGGATCATTGAACTCGTGTTAGGGTGTGATTTGCTTACACGACTGTCGAACCAAAATTTGATTCCTTAGTTAGGCTCCATTATTTACCTTTATTTTTTCTATTTATTTATTTTATTTGCAAATGACCTCTCACCTCCTGAAACTCATTTGTTTAATGGTCTATGTTAATGGTGAAATTCAACAATCAAGTTAATCAGGATGCAGCTAGGCGGACACAAATTATTTTTATGCTTGACTGATAAATTTTTTTAAAAAAAAAAAAAAAAAAAAAAAATCATGCGGACACAAACTGTGGATAAATTAGTCAATCATTCATGGAGCCTATAATAGATCCAAGTGACCCATGATTTCCAATGTAAAGACAAATCACATGTTTGATATTTGAATGGGATAGAACACTACATATTCAATTCTTTCGATTTTCAACATATACCAATACGCCAAATAAAATTAATTCATGGCTATGGTCTAAGTGTATTGTATTATATTACTGAGCTCATCCTTTTCATTTAAAGATAATTGTGTACAAACATCATAATAAAACTTTAAAATAGGTGTATTTCCCACCAAATATTAAAGAATAATATTAATTAAAAGGGTAAATGATCATTTATATGAGTGAATTGTACTATAATTAATTAAGCCGTTGCAATATAAAGTCCATAATGCACAAAATTCATTTTATGTATATTGTTTTAAGTAAGACAAATAGAAAAGAATGCGTATGGCCTCCTTACGTTGATTAGGAGTTAATACATAATACCAATTTATTAGTTAGTGGACATGGAGAAGAAAATATTATTAATTAATATATATTTTTATCTATAATTTAAAATATATAAAATGTCGTATCAAGTGAGAATCATTTTTTGGACGATTTTAGCCATATTACAATTTAATTATTTTAATGATATCTTACTTTTTATTTTTAATATGTAATAAATACTACAAAATCACAGTCATGTATGAATTTCATGTTATTAATTCTTAATTAATTACATTTATGTTAATTTTGGCTCAATGAATCTTAATTTGATGAATCTTGATATAAATGAATTAAGAATTATTATAAATGAATTTATTTATATTCACGTATCTAAGAATTTTAATGAGGGTTTAAATTCATGTATTGACAATTAATTCTTATGTATCAAATATAGTATAAAAATGTTGCTCATTTGTAATATTTCACTATCACAAAAAAAAAAAAAAAANAAGAATCATAAAAGTTGAGTTTTGAGGGTACAATTTTCTTCTTTTAAATTTTCATTCTAAATTTTATTTTCTTTAGTTCATATGAAACTCGCCCAATCATCCCAATAAATTGGTATCAAGTATTGTTTTTACGATGCTCATAGAATATTTCAGAATAACATGCAATGTACATTCAACTCTAACTAGTATAGTAAATATCACATGAAGTGATAATCATTTTTGGACGATTCTAGCCATACTATAATTTAATTATTTCAATAATACCTTATTTTTTATTTTTAATATATATTTAATTTATTTAACTATTTAGAAACGTACATATTTAACAAATTCATTTCACATGTACTTTCATTAATTTATGAATTTCTTATTATTAATTATCAATTAATTAACATTCACATTTATTTAATTATTACTCATTTTCATTTATGCATTTTAGTGTTATTAATTCTAATTATAAGTTAATTAGAATATAATATTCAAAAATGCGTTTCATTATTCACGCCCATGTATGCTAATTAATATATTGTTTTACTTAGGGTGAATCGCATCCTTGACCCCCCCACTTGCCCTGCCCTGCTCTGAGCCTTGGTGAAGGAGGTAAATCGCAGGTTATGCCTCCGAGGGTACAGCGTGGAAGACTTGCTTGTACACTTGCACTTGCCCAAGGGCGAAATCCATATTTCAAGATTCGAACCCTTGACGTGGCAGCGTCAAGCAAAGCTGGAGTTTTTCCACCTTCCCCTTTTACCACTAGAGATTCTAATTAATATCTCGTTTTACTTAATTGAATATTAAATGTATGATTTTACATTCGTTGTCACGTATATATTCTTTGATATTAATTCTAAATTATTTAACATAAACGAGTATTCAAATATTATTTTTACAACACTTATAAATTATTTCATAATAATGTGCATTACGTGCAATGCACGTTCAATGTTGACTAGTTTATATAAATTTTGCTATTTGCAGTATTTTTGACGCTAATTGTACCAAATTAAACAATTGTTTGAACCACACTATTTTTTTATTCTCATTCTTCTACTTATTTTCAACCACACATTATTCAATAAAAAATATTTTTCATCATATCAATAACTTTTCTTTCTTTTCCGACCACATATTCCCCATTACATCAACCAAAAAAATGCATTTTTGGAGCAAAAATGTGCACCAAACAGAGGCTAAATGAAAATACATGGTTTGACTTATGCTAAAAACAATTGTATTTTCCTTTTTTAGCAAAAGAAAGGATTATTCATATTTCTTTTGATATTTTTCTATGTTTTAGGGACTAGATAAGAACAAGAGAAAATAATCGCAATGTCAAAGAAAACCCTACTTGAGGATTTTGTTCGATTTCACTAGCTACACACAAAGTTGGTTGATTTTCAATGGGAATATAAATATATATCTCTTCTATATATAAAATGGCTATCAAATGGAAGTTAACAGAAACTCTTGTTCCTCATTTTCCACCGTTAAAGATTCTGTTTAGTTGTGCCCATTTATCTTCTGTAGGAACCCAAGAGGCAAGAGGCATTGAATGGGGTCCATGAAAATTCCATCAATATTACCAAATCGAGGGGACCATCCCATTCCAATAGTTCTTCCATCTGGTGCACGACAGAGAATTTTTAGTCCGTTGTGGTGCCCGATGCGGTGGAGGAGGAGATGAAGCTC
>CAIGRQ010284284.1:0-19459 GCA_903798375.1 Fraxinus sp. D2006-0159
ATTGAAAGCATTATAATCATGACACAATTAAATATACGTGGAAAATCCAAAAGAAATAATTATAAATTTATCAAATCATAATCTCAAGTGGCTACATCAAACCCTAGCTAAACTATTTAGCTCATGAAGAAACTCATAAAATTTAAACAATCTACAATGAAAACATAAAGGAGAAGGTAAGAAAAACTCTTTTTAGAGTGTTGCTCGAAGTCCCCATTGATATTTCCATGCTTTCTTCAATTTATTTCTTCAATTCTTTGTGTTTGATCTCCTTTGTCTTCAACATTTTTCCTTTTTTCTTCCACAAGAGCCCCCTTCCAAAACTAGGTTTCAAGGTTGTATTTATACTATTTTTAAGTTTTGAAAGGGTTGGAGTCGTGTTGGGCCGGATTTTTCTTTAAAATCCTAATTTTTTTTCTTTTACTCGGTATGTGGCGCCGCGACGCCAAGAGCTAGCGCCACGGCGCCGCCTATGCAATTTTTCTTCTTCAGCTGGCGCCGTGGCGCCAAGGGCTGGCGCCCTTGCAATTTTATTTTTTGTTTTACGCATCCTTCAATATTTGTATCATAACGTTTTCATCCAATGTCCGATTGAGGTGATTCAAGATGCTGTGGAAAGCTGATTCAAAGAGATACAACTTTACTTCAGACATCATTCTCCAATTCGATCACTTTCTATGCCAAAAATAGGTCTCAATATGAGACTAAAACTCCGGAGCATAACTTTTCGGTTGGAAATTGATTTGTGATCATATTTTGATTAAATTTGATCCCCTTGATGTCTTTCTTTATCCAATTGACTCCGAGCACTCTCAAATCTTCATCGTGAGGTTCGGCACAACTTTTAAGTATTTGCACCTTAGTCCTCGAACTTTGGATCTCTTACAGTTTAGCATGTTTCTCATTTTTCCCAACTTTTGCTTATTTTTTTCAATCCCACCAACCTACATCACAAAATCAAATACACATAAAAACACTCTAAAACTTTCTCAAGGATAACAAAATAACACATTTAGTGACATAAATATCATGAGTGTAGAACACTCATCANTTCTCATTTTTTCCAACTTTTGCTTATTTTCTTCAATCTCACCAACCTACATCACAACATCAAACACACATAAAACACTCTAAACCTTTCTCAAGGATAACAAAATAACACATTTAGTGACATAAATATCATGAGTGTAGAACACTCATCAGGGTTGTATAGATGAATTAGAAGTTTTTGTGTTCGAGTACGAAATAAGGAGAAAGAATTGCCGAATTTAGGCTAGTATGTCGCTTAACTGATATTCGAGCCGAAAAAATAGAATCATTGTCACCTCCTCATCGCTCGAGCAAAGCACCTGTCGCTCGTCGTCCCTAGCATGGTGCTCGAGTGACAGTGTTATTTGCGAAATCTTAGTTCGCAATTTTCAAGAGTTCTATTTTTCCTATACTACCTTAATACTTCATATTATAAATACTCAATGCCCATTACATTTTCCGTGGGTGGTTGATCATTATAATATATTCTCATAATATCATTGCAAGATTCAAGAACACATCCAAATATTGAGATTATAACTTTTAATTCATGAGATCAATCAACTACAGGTTGAGAAAAACATCAAATTCATATAATCCAAAATACCAACTTCCTAGATATAATCAGGAAGACAAAGCTCAATAGCTTTCAGATATTACTGAAGTTTGAGGGATGTTAGACCAGAAGCACAAGAAGAGTACGAGAATAAGGTGTTCTTGATGATTAACGAGAGATAGACAATTCCACAAGATCAGGAGTAGGTGCAGGTGAAGCACGTTCCAGCGTGTCTTGGAGATTGATGAATTAAATCAACGAGTCTAGGGCGTTTCTAGGTTGGATCATATTGTAAATTCTTACTGTCTATAATGGAAACTACTGGCTTGGTCTAGGAGTTTTTACCTGGTTAAGAGTTTTCTCTATTAACAAATCTTGTGTTTTCTCAACTGCTTTAATTACTATTGTGCCAATTCAACATATGATAAAATTAAAACATTTAGAACAATTAAAAAAGCCTTGTTGCTTTTAATTGGTAATTTTAATTTAGTGTTATTCACATATTAGGCGATTTTAGGGTCGAATTAGTAACTTTGAAGTGGTATCGGAGCTTAATAGCGATCCTTGACCCAAAATTTTGTCTAGATGAGTCAACCAATTTCTGATCGGGATCTGAGTGTGATATGGAAATTTGGGAAGCTTATGAACAATTATTTGAGGAGAGTCTTAAGATTAAAAATGTGAATAAATCCGTGCTTAAAAAGGTTAATGTACTTGAATTAGAAAAAATAGAGCTTTATAGCCAAACTTGAGGAATGAACTAGATGTTTGAATGGATTAAGGGTATAGAAAGAATCTTTAGATGTTAAAGTTAAATTTCTTAAGAGTGATCTTGAAAAATCAAATGCCCAACTTCAAACTTTTTCTAGCGGATCGAAGAAAATTGATAATATGATAGGTCTGAACAAACCAGTTGGAATGGAAGAGATTTTGATGATAATGAAACAATTCTCATACTAATACATCTTCTAACAATAAGTTTGTACCTGCCTCAAAGTCTAACGTTCAAAACTTGAAATCTAGAGATGCTCCTAGGTTCATCCCCACGCGTCACCATTGTGGTCAGGTATGCCACATAAAACCTAAGTGTCACAAGCTATTGAATAGGAACATGACCAAGAATGTAGGTGTCTGAGGACTGAAATCATGGTACAACATATGTTTCCTCCAGCTAAGGTTCAAAATTTGAAATCTAGGATTGTTCCTAAATTTATTCCTGCATGCTTCAATTGTGGTGAGTTATGACATATAAGGCTTATGTGTCATAAATTCTTGAATAGAAATAGAAATCAAAATTTCATTAGAGTTTGAAATCAGGATTTTGATGGTCGGATTGACTCCTCACAAATCAAGTGAGTTTTTGACTAAATTAATGACACAGTTGACTCGGAATAAGTCTTCCACTAGATAAGTATAGGTTAAAAAGAATGATTCGACAAATTTTGAAATTAATTGAGATATTCTTAGAGGTAAGAGCTCTTTTATACCTAGTTTATCAGATGCTTTTGATGCATGCAAGCTTATTAATTGTGATTCATTCATTTTTGTATGCATCTCATTTTTTTTGTTTTGCTTTTTGGTAGTTCGACTTTTTAAATTGAAAAATTAAGAAGGGATTTTTTTTTTTCACTACAATATGATATATGATCTACTTAAACATGTGTGTTGTGACCAAATATGAGTTTAATTGATATGCTACAATATATTTTCTATTACTTTGTTTAAGTTTGTGTAGAGTACTTAGTATATGTTTCTTCACGTACAATTTGCACTACACATTATGATTTTGTGAGTGAGTCTTAACCGCGTTTGTGAGATTTGTGATGGTTTTCATCTATTGGTAAGATGATCTTGGACATGAATTGACCCTAATTTAGTAGACATAAACTATAGTATATCCCCTTAAAAAATTGTTTCATCTTATACTCTTCTTCGAAGCCTACTTGACTCAAGCAAATAAGCTCGATGAGTTTCTCATAATCTAATGCCCTACGGTTAAATGATTTGGATTTATCGGCTCAAAACTCGTTATATGGGTCATCTTAGTCGGTTAATGAAGAGTTGTCTGCACATAAGATATAAAAAATTTAAAATAAAAATGATCAATTTAAAAAGAAAAATATAAATTGTGCGAAAATGTATATATGCTCGAAGCAAGGGGAGAAAAAATAATACACATGGAAAATGAGCTTCATTTATAGGTCTTAACATGCATTTTCATTACTAGGAGAGTATACTTATTTAACAGTGATGTTTAGCATACCATTTCTCACAAATTTAAAATTTAGAGTCTTGATTACAATGAATTAGTAGCACTTTACACACATGAGTCACTTATACAATTTACTCTATTTAGACTTGAACTAAGTATGTGTGAAAGTTTACTAATCATTGATTATGCTTGTGCATACTATCAACCACATTTTTGAGTTATTATATATTGTTATTATAATTCTTTTCGTTATTTGTGACAAAAAAGGGGGAGAGAAGATGTGTAACTATATTCTATTTGATCTAATATAACTGCATTTTAAAATCAGGGAGAGTTTACGTAAGGTGGAGACGATCATTCAACATTTTGAATGCTTAGTTTTTTGAGTTTTAATGTTTCAATTGATGTTTTGATTAACATTATTATTACTTCTCAATCTAGCTAGCATATTTATGACAGTCTGTTTCAATTATTATATTTCATGTATTACGTGCTTTTACACTTGGTTGTTGATTTCAAGAAACATGTTTAATAAGGAATGCATGAGATAGACATTCAGTTTGAGTTTGAGTACATTGGTTTGTTTTTACTTCCTTGACTTATATTGTATAATCCTGTCCCAAAATGCCAAATGGAGAGATTGTTAGGTTTTTAGTTATATTGACAATTCTTTAGACAAAAAATTCTTATGAAAGAATATGATCATTATAAAAGAGTTGTAAAAATCATGGAGTCTTTTGGAGGATTGTATAGATGAATTAGTAGTCTTTGAGTTCGAGTATGGAGCAAGGAGAAAGAGTCGTCGGATTTACGCTAGCATGTCGTCTAACTGATATTCTAGCGAAAAAAACAGAATCATTGTCGTCCACTCATTGCTCAAGCAATGCACCTGTTGCTCACTGTCGCGAGGATTATACTCGAGAGACGTGGTGTTATACGTGAAACCCTAGTTCGCAATTTCAAGAGTTTTATATATCCCATACTATATAAATACCTCATATTATAAATATCCAATACTAATTACCTTTTTGTAGGTGGTTGATCATTATAATATATGCTCATAACTTCATTCCAAGATTCAAGAACACATCCAAACATCGAGATTAAACTTTTGATTCTTGAGATCAATAAACCACAAGTTGGAAAAAACATCAAATTCATACAATTCAAAGCAACCACTTCCTAGATATAATCCACAAGGTATTTTCTCAATAACTTTCAGAGATTGCTGAAATCTGAGGGAGAATGGACCAGGAGCACACAAGAATAGTACTAGAACAATGTGTCATAGTGATCTATAGGAGATAGACAATTCCAAAAGATCGGGAACATGTGTGAGTGAAGTATGTTTCAACGTATTTTGGAGATTGCATGAATTAGATTAGCGAGTTTAGGGGATTTTCTAAGCTGGATTATACTGTAAGTTCAGTGGAAATTACTGGCTTAGTCCCGAAATTTTTACCCAGTTACGGGTTTTCTCCGCTAACAAATTTTGTGTTTGTTTACTGCTTTTAATTAATTATTGTGGCAATTCAAGATATGATAAAATTGATTTGATTGACTAAACATTAAGAACAATAAAAAAGTGACTTAAGTTAAATTCTACGTTATTCACATATTAAGTAATTTTATAGTCGAACTAGTAACTTTCTATAAAGATGTAAACTACCTTAACATGAACAAGAAGACTCTACCAAGGCCGATTGATTCCTAAGGTCGAATTTGGACCTTTCTTGACAGTTTGGGAGAAAAACTGAGAAGCTCCCTCTCGAAGGCCTCGAGCTACCTAGGAGATGAATCTTTGGAAGAGCTACTATTGAACTTGTGACATGATCTACATGTAAAAAGATAGCATCACGCAGACAATTTCTGTACAGCATAGGCCTCCCAAGAAGTAACAGATGTATGTTGGACATTTCCTTAAGCTGAACGAAGAGTATGCATGCAAATGTTTACATTTTACTCGAAATATTATCCCAAACTTTGTTCAATAAGATAGTATTCAAGGATATATAACACATTCTTTGACAATTCACGTGATATCCTTAGGTTCTTAATGACGTGGTATCTATCCATTTGTTAATCATATTGTGACTTTTTTTTTTTTCATCTTTTTCTAATGGAAAAGTATGTATTTCAACGTATCACCTTCGCATATACGTGAGACATACATTATTGATCAACGACATATATTTGTCAAAGTTTTTATTATAATGATTTTAAGTGGAAAATGTCCACATTTTAATTATTTGGTTTGAGGGCATAGTTTACAAGTTATATCCAACTTAATATTTCTTAAAACAATTTTACCACTTTATCTTTGCCATCTCCCATCACTTGTATCTCGTGTATTTTTTTTACTACGTATTAGCCCGGACTGTAGGAATGGCAAAAAAATCCGCCCCGCCCTGCCTCGAATGGGACAAAAAAAACCCGCTCCGACGGGTTGGTGTGGTGTGGTGGGGTGGGGTGGGGTGGGGTGGGCGGGAAGAGGGTGTCCCGCCCCGAAGCGCCCCGAACCCGCCCCGTAAAGAATAAAAAAAAATAATTAAAAATTAAGAAAAAATTAATTAACAAGAATTTTTTGTAAAAAAATAAATTAAAAAAAATTAAATGTGACAGGAAATGGGGCAAGCTCGCNAAAAATTAAGAAAAAATTAATTAACAAGAATTTTTTGTAAAAAAATAAATTAAAAAAAATTAAATGTGACAGGAAATGGGGCAAGCTCGCGTCCCGAACCCGCCCCGCCCCATCTAAGATGGGGCGGGGGGGAGGGGGGCAGGACGGGGTGGGAGAGTGGCGTGACGGGGCGGTTGCCATCTCTAATCTGGTCATGGATCTGTTCCTGCATCTGTCCATATATTTTCTTATCCCTTTATCCTAGACTCAAGAGACTCTTGAGTAGAAATTAGATAAGAGCTCGAAATTGAAATTTAACCATCCCTTGAGCTCGAGCGAATAGAAGTGGGAGGAGGCATAGGGCCAACGAAGGGGACACACACGAGGGTAAACATCAGGTTTCCCTCTTTCTCAGGTCTTGTCCTTATCGTACTCATTCTTAACATTTGCTTCAAGACAATTCGTGCTTATCTTGTCTTTTACAAATTTCTTTCTTAAATTGTTATACTTAGAAGGGAATATGCAAGAAAGAAGATGTCAAAAGATATAGAAAGTACAAGGTTTTGAAATTCTTACTAAAAAGTTAAGAACATTAATTTTCATTATCTCACCATATTGATTTGATACTCCTAATTGCTCTCAAGGATAAGGTACAAAAACGACACAGCCCCACCACGTGAAACGGCAAAGGATTTGACAGGTAGCATCCTCAATTCAAAAACAAGCGGGTCCCACCTCCTTTCAACCAATAAAATTTCTCACACGTATAACTCATGCCGCTCTCACCTCCATTCAAATTTTTAACAGCCTTTTAATTAATCCCTGGCAAGTCTTGTAATCTTTTTACCTTTCTCGGTTTCTCCTTTAAATTCTTCAATTTTTTTTAAACTTTTACTGTGCAGAAATGAATCGCAGCCGTTGAACTTCAAAGCTTCTCTCAGACCAACTCTTTACATTTTCATCTGCAAACCCTCTCTTTCTCTCTCATTCATCCATTTCATTCAATCTGTTCATTTTAGAGAGAGAAAACGTGAGGATCGGACTGTGATCGTGAATTTTAGAAAGCGAAAATGAATGCTGTTGGAAGGCAGAGATCTGGTGCATCATCGACTGTGCACCACCAGCGTCAGTACTCCGATAATTTTCTAGAATCATCATCAAATGGCCGATGGCTGCAATCAGCTGGTCTTCAGCACCTGCAGTCATCAAACAATGCAGTTCCTCCACTTCAGGTGCAGTTCTATTGTTCTGCGTTTCTTGTTGACCGCATATATGCTAGATCTGAATATCTGATGCTGAGATGGAAATTTTTTCGAATTTTGATTTATATATATATTTTTTGATTTTTTAAAAATTAGGATTTTGGATACTATAATGGAGGGGGTCAGGACTCGAGAATGTATAGGAGCGTGCAGGCGCAGAGGACTTACAGTGGAAGCAACGATTTGTTTGCTGAACCATTGACGCCACCAGTAAATTCACGGCCGGGAAGTCAGAGAAGGAGCGGGGAGGAGCAAGTTTCGCCAATTGAGTATAGTCCAGGGCTTTTGGATCTGCATTCTCTCGACACCGAACTACTTACTGAGGTAGATATTTGATTTGATTTTGACAATAAATTGTGGGAATGAATTAGAAAAAGTTTGATTTTTGTGTTGTCCTCTGAATTAAATGGTGTAGAACGGTTTGACTATAAGGTTTCTTAGTGGATTATGTATTCTGGTGTGCGCTGAATTGGTTTTCCATTGGGTCGTGATTGCCCTTACAGTTGATATTTGTTTTCAAATGAGTGAAATTCAATTGTGTGTGAATTTCATTTTACTTTTTGTTGACTTCAGGTTTTAATTACTCCAGCCTAATTAATATTTGGTATATGGATGATGCCTGATGATCTTTTTCCCAATGTTTCTTCACTCATATCATTCTTCATTGTTATGAGTTTAGAAAATTGGATTCATGGTAACTGATAATAAGCCCTAAACTAGTTGTCTCTAAATATGAGATTATGCTCAGAAAAGTCAATTTGGATTTGAAACATTTTGCCATTCTTGCTCATTTTATTATTTTAAATTTTGGCTCATTTTTTTCCCTCTTTGTTGTATGTGGAAACTAGATGCCAGCTCCTAGTCTGTATAATGGCACCTCAATGCATTTTGCACGGGGGAGAAGCTTTGATGACTCCGATCCATACCTTGGAAACAATAAACAAAGCAGCAAAGCTCGTGGTTTGCAGGAGAACAATGTTATGAAAAGCATTGCAGCTGACAATGTGAAGGCCAGCAATGTTGCAAAGATCAAAGTGGTGGTATGTATGTTTTTCAGTGTTCTAGCGAGTCTGTTCTCAACCTTTTTGTTGCTTGATTAGTCTGTAGCTACCTATAGCTACATTTCTTACTTTTCTGATTCTAAATCTGCATTAAATATTAGTCTTTTAATTGGATTAACCTATGTAAGTTTCGTGAAATGCAATCTTTGCACCAAGAGGCAAATTCTTTCACTGCAATGTCTTTCGTACTCTAGATTAATGAAATAGAGACTGTAATGATGCTTTTCACCTTGCTGTCAATAATAATTGATTGGTTGCAGGTACGCAAAAGACCATTAAACAAAAAAGAATTGTCGAAGAATGAGGAAGATATCATTGAAACACAATCTAATTCTCTTGTTGTCCATGAGACAAAACTTAAGGTCCGTGACAGTACCTGTTTGTGCTTATTTAATTTTTAATATATAAAGATTGGTATGATAGGTCTCTTTTGATGTCCTCTGGTTGTAATTTCTGAAGTTTTTTGATGCCTTAGATATTGTGAATGAGATGACATGTACTGGTCCTTATAATATAGAACACCGGATCTATGATTTTAAATTTCAATAAATCCAAAGATTGATTCTATTGCCAATTATAACTTGTATATTTTCAGGAAATCTTTTCATCCTGGTAATTTGCTTTTCTTTGTGACTGATTTTGATAATATTTTCATAACTCATATTGTTACCTTTCTTAATGCTGCATGTTGCACACACATAAATTTTGATTGATTTCTTTTACAATAAAAGAATAAAGTTGCTTCAAGTTATTAGTTAGAGACATGCATTATATTGAGACCATTTGCCTTTAGCTGTTCTCCAGCGAAAGCAGTAGATAATGGATTATATTAACAAATTTATTCTCTCATGGTAATAGTCTCATGCCAAAAATTAAATGAACAGCAGAACAGGTAATAGTTGTTTGGAACTGATTGTAGTTGGGATTTCTTTTGTGAAACATTCAGGATTTGTTTGAGCCCCATTTTTTGGGAGAATAGATTTTGTAATAGTGATTTTTTTGAAGAATTTATGGTTAAAAAATAGTTAAAAGTTTTTGGTTTACTTGTAAAATTATTTTATTGGTAGAATATGGGGTTGAAAATGAGTTTGGGGGAAAAATAAGTTTTTGAAGAATTGGCTCAATTTTTTTTTAATTCTTAATTTCCTGCAGGTTGACTTGACAGAATATGTGGAGAAGCATGAATTTGTCTTTGATGCTGTGCTGAACGAGGAAGTATCAAATGATGAGGTAATGAGCATGAGCTTGAGTGGGAACCATGTAATACTCATGGTGTATTGGAGGCCTTCTTAATTGTCTCCCACATGTTCTATCTATAGGTCTATCGTGAAACTGTGGAGCCCATTGTTCCAATAATTTTCCAACGCACCAAAGCTACTTGCTTCGCCTATGGGCAAACAGGTAATTGCTTTCATGTAACCGTCAGATGGATTTGGTGTTGAAAGCCTGCCATTGTTTGTTTGACTTTTATTTCTGTACTTCAAGCCCTTGTTTGTCTCAATTATTTTCAAAATACATTCCTCTCTTTTTTTTCAACCACACATTCTTCAATAAAATAATACTACATGCAAATCCAAAAATTTTCTTATTTTTTAACTACACATTCTCCATCAAATCACCAAATACATTTTTTTTTGCAAAAAATGGGGATCAAACAAGCTCCAAGTTTTGGTTTTGGTCTCCACATGCTATGGTAGACCTGTTGCATGCTTGCAGGGCATACTCGAGTTCCTGAATTTAACTATTATTCAATTTTCACGGAATTACTTTCAAGTTTCCTCAAGGCGAGTCTCTCGAGAAAGTCGAGAAGAACATGCTTGATTGCCTCATTCATGCAAAAGTGAAGTTTGTATGGAGTTCTTTTTGGTTTTGCATCTACCCATGGACTTGCAAGAGAAGCAAGACAAATCCCAAACAAAGGCAAAGATGTCATAGATGAGAAGAACGGACCTAGAACTGACGGACTTGTATTTGATATTGACATTAAGTGCAGAAAATCTAGAAGTGATAGAGCTGGATGAATTTATTTGCTTATCTGGCTTAACAATTTAAGTACTAATTGTAGTATTTTTTATTGGTGGTGTGGAGAAATGCACCAGCCTTTTAAAGCATCAGTCAATAACCCTTTCTTTGAAGGCATGCTCTAGGAGATATTATTAACCAAATTTGATTATTCTCCAAATCCTTGGATATTGCTGTAGCTGCTATCGTGGACCTCTCTTATCATGTGAGGCATTGCTAAATAAGCCTTTGTTTGGTTCTCATTATTTCAAAACTCATTTTCAACCACATATTCTTCAAATAAAATATTTTGCATGTAAACCAAAAACTTTTCCTACTTTTTAACCACATTCTCCTAAAATTTACTATTACAACAAAACTTATTTTATCAAATAATGTCCATCATCATTTGAAACAGAACATAAGAAGGGGCTAAATTTTGGTCCTTGCAGTAATAAAAGCCAACATTGCTGCTTATGATAGGCTGAGAAGCGATTACAGTCATATTTGAAAGATATCCACTATTTAAATGTTATTTCTCCTCTTCGTCATCCTATTTCCCAGTAAGATGGAGCCCCATTTTATCTTGATAGGATTGGGATGCCTAGGATTTAAAATTTTAATTTGACAAATATACAAATTGCTCTTCTCATCGTGTCAGCTTTTCTTCTTCCCATGAATATCATACTTGTATGTTACTGTGACGTCATTCCTCTCATTGTTTACTAATTTATTTTTACTAATCTATAAGCTTTTTCTAACTTACTACTTTTCCTTCTTTTTTTCTCTGAAATTTGTTCAGGAAGTGGCAAAACCTTTACAATGAAACCACTACCCCTAAAGGCTTCTAGGGATATCTTGAGGCTCATGCATCACACTTACAGGAATCAAGGGTTTCAATTGTTTGTAAGCTTCTTTGAGATATATGGAGGAAAATTATATGATTTACTCAGCGATAGGAAGTAAGACGTCCCAATTGATTCTTACTTAAATTATTGGTCTATTACTAGTCACCATTTGGATTATCACGGCAATTCATATTTTCTTTATGTAGAAAGCTTTGCATGAGAGAGGACGGCAAACAACAAGTTTGTATTGTGGGCTTGCAAGAGTACAAAGTATCAGATGTGGAGACAATTAAGGACCTTATTGAGAAAGGAAGTGCAACAAGAAGTACAGGCACCACTGGTGCAAATGAGGAATCATCCCGTTCACATGCCATTCTTCAGCTAACCATTAAGAGGTCAACTGATGGCAGTGAATCCAAACCTGCTCGAGTTGTTGGCAAGCTCTCCTTCATAGACCTTGCTGGAAGTGAACGCGGTGCTGATACTACTGATAATGATAAACAAACTAGGTATATACTACTTTGCCCCTGTTTGGTACATATTAAAATTTTCATTCTCATTCGTCTAGTCATTTTCAACCACACATTCTTCAATAAAATAATATTTTCCATCACATCAATAAAAAGGGTGTTGGTTGATGGCGGGAGTGTAGCGAACGTTCTCACTTCAGAGGATTTCAAGGTTTGAGAATTTCAGCGAAAATTTTCAACCACACATTCTTCAATAAAATAATATTTTCCATCACATCAATAACTTTTCCTTCTTTTTCAACCACACATTCTCCATCAATCTACTATTCCATAATACATTCTTTCAAAATAATGTGGCTTAAACACAACCTAATCATCTTCTACTAACTTTGTTTTCTGTGGAGAAAAAAAATTCAATCTGGTGTTAAAATAGAAATCTAACAAAGGCAGACATGTAATGTAATTACTATGTTTTGTTTGAGGATGCATAGGATTGGTACTTTATATAGCAAGACATTGTTATTACCCAACATTTATATGTTATTTGAGAGAAGAAGCTATAATTGTAGTGTCCATTGGTCTCTCTGATGTTATTGCTATGATACCAACAATTTGCCTTCTTTTAATGAGTTCTCAGTTAGTGTTTTCTGAATATGCAGAATGGAAGGGGCTGAGATTAATAAAAGTTTGCTTGCCTTGAAGGAGTGCATTAGAGCCCTTGATAATGATCAAGGGCATATTCCATTTAGAGGCAGTAAATTAACTGAAGTCTTAAGGGATTCATTTGTTGGGAATTCTCGTACTGTGATGATATCATGTGTTTCACCCAATGCGGGATCCTGTGAACATACATTAAACACATTAAGATATGCGGACAGGTAAGTCTGATCTTTTGATGATATAAATTTTCTGCCGGGCAAATGGTTCCTTCTCTTAAAGGTCTCATCTTATTTTTTCGAAATTATAGGGTGAAGAGCCTTTCAAAAGGGAACAACAAAAAAGATGTTTTCTCATCAACCTCAAATCTGAAGGAATCATCAACACAACCCCTGTCATCAGTTTTACCACCTGCATCAACATTTGAAGATGACACTGGTGATTCATGGCCCGAAAAAACTGACAGGGAAGAATATGACGAAGAGTTTTACGAGCAAGAGAAGCCAGTGTGGAAACAAAACTCGAAAGTTGAATCATACCCTTTTTCTAACATGGATGATAAAATGAGGAGAGCCAACAGCCAGTCGAAGTGGAAGGAACCTCTTAAATCCGATATGAAATACTTGAACTCCGACGATGATTTGAACTCTCTATTAAAGGTAAGACCATTAAAAATTGCTTTTTAACAACAAAATGAGTCCAGTGCAGGTTCTGACTTCTTTGTGTCTTTGATTTTGTAGGAAGAGGAAGATCTTGTCAATGCTCATAGGAGACAAGTGGAGGAGACAATGGATATTGTTCGAGAGGTCAGTGATAATCTTATAGCGGCTCTAGCATGGTTCTTGAATCCAGACACCATCTTAGGTTCTTAGCATTGGGGGCTTTATAATACTAATTTGAGCATACTCTTCATTATGTTGAAGCTTTTGATATAAATTCTCAGCATATCGGCAATGATTTAGATGGATCACATCTTTCATATTATTCTGATGCAAACTACCAGCTTCCACAGCAACGAGTTTATCTGAATTGTAGCCATCTCATTTTCTGTTTATCGATTCAAAAGTTAATTTCTGTTGTAGATTTTGCTACGTTGATTGGTGATCTCAGATACGTGTCTAAATTCTCTATATAGACACAGTTTGTATTTTTAAGTCTACGCACCTCAATCAAAATATTCATTGGCCTTTTGCAGGAGATGAATCTATTGGTTGAGGCAGATCAACCGGGGAATCAGCTAGATGATTATGTCACCAGATTGAATACAATCCTATCCCAAAAGGCTGCCGGTATCTTACAGTTACAGAATCGCTTGGCTCATTTCCAAAGACGACTAAAGGAGCACAACGTTCTAGTATCGTCTGGTAATTAAGTATCATATGAAAATGCACATAGAGTTCAGTGTGATTCATATTGCTTGGGAATATTGATGTCATAATCAGGAAATCGTTTGTCGGATTGATGCAACTTTGTGAGTTACTAGTGAGTATATTCAGCCCCCAAGTTGAAATATAGGGTGTCAGCTGTCACGAGTTCTTGTGCAAGTCTTCTGATGTATTTGGCCCCGTTCAGGGGTTTGACTAATGCCCCCATCCCAATTTCATTATCATTATTCTTCTTTTTAACAAATTACAGAAAATCATGCAGCTGATGCCATTTTAAATCTTTGCAGCTATGTAATTCTTAATATCATCGAATGTTGTGAGAAATACGTTTGTTTTCAATTTGAATGTTTCCGTACTGCTTGTTTTGATTGATTGTGCATTGTTTCCATCCGCTGAGTTTCTCGTGGCCTTTTTGGCCCTTGCATGGTTCATATTTGGAGAATTTTCAACTCTGCACGAATTTTCGTGATCCCAGAAATGGCATATGCTTAACATGACATGATTGAATTAGTTTGAGATGCACCAAATCGAACCAAAACATAGAGATGCAATTATTCTCTACTTTCAAGTATAAGTTTGCATAAACATGGCCGTTTTTTGGCTGAAATTATTACTAATAATTTTGACCAAATAGAGGCAAAATTGAAATGTTTCCGAGAAGGTAAAAGGCTACATGTATGTTGGCTCGACATGTTCAGAATGTGAAAGATGAGCATTTGAAAGACCTTTGTATTGTAGGCCAAAGGCAAGGAGCATACGTAATTTATTAGATTACATCACTCCAAATGTGAGCTATGCTTAATGTTTTTTTTTTCCAAACAGAAAATAACAAGGAAGTAATTCTTTTGAACCTACTTTTAAGATTTTTAATTAATATATTCTCGGCGTTACCATTATGAAACTTCTTATTATATTTTCTTAAACACAATTCAAAATTATTAAATTAAAAATTCTCCACAAGAAAGACGCAATAGTTTCCACTTCCTCCAGTCAGATCAAACAACTTCTACCATTGGATGTATAGTTCTGTAACAAACTTCTGGTTACAAGGGCACTTTCGTCATTTCATCTTTCTTTTTCCCGCGCCTCCTTTCTTGATTCTGTACTTCACTGAAGCTCCCGTTGAGCTCTGCAACTCAATCTTGAGGAGAGAGAGAGTGGGGAGAGAAATAGAAATATATTATATAGAGAGAGAGAGAGAGACAGAGAGTGAGAGGGGTTCTTTATGCAAATCTTGTAATAATTTGCTATGGATTTCACAGGAAAACTAAGCTTTCTTGTATTTCTACTATGTGTTCTCTTCTCTTTGAAGAACCAACATGCAGAAACCAACAAGGGTTCATCACGAATTACTGACAATTCACATTCATTTCTAAGGGCTCAATCAAGAAACAAGGTGGAAAGGAAGCTCCCAGAAACACATTCTTATAATTCTCGCCTGGGATCGCTCAGATATGATTACTACAATGAATCTTGCCCATTAGCCGAGAAAATCGTTCGAACAACCGTTCATGAACTCTTCAATCTGCGGCGAAATGTTGCCCCTGCATTGTTGAGGCTTCTTTTCCATGATTGCTTTGTGGAGGTGAATTTTTTTGTGCTATTCACTTATCAGTGATTCCTGTTGCTTTCTATTTTTCACCATGAATTTAGTGTTGAAATGAATTTTCTTAGACAGTGTTCATAAAGTGTTGCTTTGAATTATTTGATGAAATTGTTTTAATAGTCTGTTAATGTTGATTCTATCTATTTTGTTACCCTAATATTATATTACAGAAGGGAATTCTAAATACTGTATTGTTCATTTTGACTTGAGGGTCATAAAATCTTGGGAAATTTGATTATGTTTCTATGAATTTGTTTTGGGTTTGTCCTGGTTGTTGTGATTACAACTTGCTATATGGTCAATACTGGAATAGGGGTGTGATGCTTCTGTTCTACTGGATACTGCTGATGGAATAACAAGTGAGAAAGATTCTCCACCCAATGAATCTTTAAAGGGGTTTGATCTGATCGACATCATTAAGTCTAATGTGGAAAAAGCATGCCCCAGAATCGTTTCTTGTGCTGATATTGTCGTTTTGGCGGCAAGAGAAAGTGTCCTTCTGGTAAATCTTCTTGTGCCAATGTACATTCTTTTATTACATGTTTGGCATGGCCTAGTTTATGCACTAAAAATCTTTTAAAATTCAGGCTGGTGGCCCATTCTACCCTCTGTATACCGGTAGGAGAGACAGTATAGTTTCTTTTCAAGAAGTAGCTACATATGAGCTTCCTACTCCCCAAGACAATCTCTCTAAAACAATTGAGGCATTTGCATCAAGAGGGTTTGATCAAAGAGAGACTGTCAGTCTATTAGGTATACCATTTTTCCTATCTTCTAATCTTTTTTTATAGTTTTCACTTTGCAAATGAAACAATTTTTGAACTCTAATCAGCTAATCTGATGTGCTTGCAAATATCTAACGTCATTTTATTTGATTGAAAATCAACGAAAAGTGATTACTGAGATGCCTGAACTTAGTTGTTCAGTAACAACTACGTGATAAAACTTTTCCCATTTTGATTAAAAATCTCTGTAGAGCAAAAATCTCTTAAGTGAAAAGAAATCAGACCATTTTCCTGTATCTTAAATAATGCTTTTCCTGTTAGACGAAAAGGAATCAGATTCTGAACTTCCTTTTCAGTACTTAAGATTTCTATATGCTCTCACTTTATTTGTATTCTTTTTTGTCAAACAACATCGACTCTGACGAGAGTTGAGTTCCTTTTTGCGTTCCTTTTCAATACTTACAATTTCTATATGCTCTTCCTTTTCAATACTTACAATTTCTATATACTCTCACTTTATTTGCACTCTTCTTTCTCAAACAACATCAATTCTGATGAGAGTTGAGTTCGTTTTTGCCTTCCTTTTTCTGTTCGAGGTCACAGGTGCCCACAGCACTGGCACGATTCACTGCAAATTCTTTTTCAACCGTCTTTATAACTTCAGTGGAACTCAAGGGCCTGACCCCTCTATAGAGACTGAATTTCTCAACTTTCTGAGGTCAAAATGCAATAGAAGCCATACCTCATCATCACCACTGTCTATATCACCATCATTATCACCTTCACCCTCCGTCAAGCGCTTATCAACTGCCTCCTTTAACGATCCCACAATGAAGATGGACTATGAGGGACCGGGAACAGGTTTTGGTACGGTATACTACTCCAGTCTTCTTCAAGGCAAGGGATTACTCTTTGTTGATCAGCAGCTGACGGCAGGGGAAGAAACAGAGAATTGGGTCAGAGCATATGCATCAGATATTTCCCTGTTCCAAAGGGACTTTGGACTTACAATGAACAAACTGTCCAATCTCCAGGTCCTGACGGCACCAATGGGCCAGGTTCGACTTAATTGCCGAAAAGTGAACTGAAAAATCTGGCTGCAATGCACATCTTGTTCTGCCTATCTGGATTTGGATTATGTTCTTGTTGACCTATAAAATTCACCTTTCTGACATTTAATCGGCTTTGCGATTACTTTTGTAACTTTACTAGCTTGACAGGATTTAGTTGATGATTTTTCATTAATGGCATATAAATAGTGATGATTTTTTTCTATCCTTATGACTATCCCTATTACTATATTACTAATGCTCGTAAAAAGTTAAAACTTTTTCAAGATATCTCAATTGTTGAAAGAGTTATGCGGGAAAATTTTGGATCGAATTCAGTCAGTATGTGCACACAAGAAGAATGGATATTGATGGATTTTGCACGAGAAAATTTCAAGGTACATACTTCCATTATTGGCCAAAGAAATTGCAGTAAATGAAGAGAGAATTTTCATTTATGAACAAGACGCGCGCGCGCGCGCACACACACACAGAGTGGAATGAAGGGAGATACATGGTTCTTACGCGCGAAGAATGAAATTGACTTCACTTCTACATCTTTAGAGGGCCAAGACTCCTCATTGAACAGTGAACACTGACAGAACCCAGTTTCCTCATTGAACCATGAACACTGACCGAGCCCCGTTTCCTCATTGAACTGTGAACACTGACTGAACCATGTTTCCTCATTGAACTGTGAACACTGGCCGAGGGCGGTGGAAGATAATATTCCGCATACATGTCCATGAAAAACTTGTCAACTATGTCTTGATAAGCTGGGCAGGTGAGCATAGAATAGTAATTGAGCACCTCTTCTATATCCAGCACATGATCCATGTCATTCACATCCATCATCTCCAATTCTTTCATTTTTTTAGCTAAAGCATCTGTATTCTTAGAAATGAACTCTACTTGTTTGCCTACGGAATATTTATCAGTCTTCTTTTCTTTCAACTCCTTTAATCCGCTTTGATCCACAATATTCATGGAGCTTCCATTAAATTTTCGGTCTCCCTTCATTTCTTCTTCTGGTGAGAGTCGACCCTCCATTTTCTTCGGCATCTCATTTTCATCAGAGAAATCTTTACAGAAATTATTCAGCTCATGGAGTTTCGGATTCTTAGTCGAAATGATGGGTTTGACAAGACGAATTTTAGGCAGCTTTTGGTACCCTCCTAAGAGACGTGATTTGAGATTTTGGAATGTAACGTAAAAGAAGTTTTTGGTGTTGTAAAAGGTTTCTTTGAGCAGCATCTGCATTTGTGGCTTTACTTTTGCTCTGTGATGCTTGTTCATCTGTCTTTCCTCTACAGAGACACCACACAACAAAGATAAAAAGAACTGAATAATGGTTTTTTTGTAACTTTGAGACAAACGATAGGGTACCTACTAGGGACAATGTGGCTTCAATTTTCACACACTATTGTGTGTCTTACCCCCACAAAAATTGAATTTTTAACATAAATAGAGAATAGGGAATTTATGTCAGTCCACCAACAACAAAAGGCTCCAACTCAAGTTAATGCCCCCATTTTCATAAAGGAATACTAGTTTTATATGAACGAAATATAATCAAATACTACACACACTCGTCCGGTCATAATTGGGCGCATTCATAGAATTTTAGGGAACAATACATAAATAAGGTTTTTAAGTATCACCATTTCAAAATTAAAGTTTGAGGTTTTAAATTTCAAAAATCGGATTTTCATTAAAATGAATTAATGAATTATTTTATTAATAAATATGTAAATGTCACAAACACATGCAATTTAGTCACAATTCAAAAATTTTAAGGTCACAATTAAAAAAATTTATATGTCACATTTCGTTCATCGGTAACAAATTAAAAATTTAAAAGTCACAATTTGTTCATCGGACACAAATCACAAAATTTATAAGTCACACAACTTATTTTACGGTCACAAAACATCAAATTATATGTCACAAATTACTTTTATTGGTCACAAATTAATAA
>CAIGRQ010284292.1:0-12351 GCA_903798375.1 Fraxinus sp. D2006-0159
AAAATATTGGGTTTAATCGGAGGATGGGTAGAAATTTATAGTGTTTTTGTTTGACATATATCAGCTTTTGATTCAAGAAGCCGGGAAAAATATTGGGTTTACTCGTGTACCATTGCAATTGGAACCAATATAAACCAATTTATCTGCATCGGTAGATTCACAGCTAGTTCTGTCTCCGTAGGGTGAAATTCTGGTGATTCAGGTGATTTTTGGACTGCCTATTTGGTCAAAATTTGAAAATTCTGAAAATTTTGCAGGTGAACAATGTAGGTATTGCTGAAGTGTAGAGGGAGATGTTTTAGTTGTTAAAGAGATAATTGAGGCAGAGATAACTGAGGCAAATTAAGTTTCAATTCCTGGTGACACCAGGGTTGGTCTTTGACTCTTTGTACTGTATGTATTTATTTCATCATTTTAATGAAAATATCAGGTAACATTGAATACTCCTAGTTGAGAATAAGATGTTTACTACTAATGACACTTTTAGACATATCGGAAATATTTGGTACCTAATGCAAGACGATCAGACATTATAATTGACTAAATTTTTGTTTCTTAATATTGTTGAGTGCTATAGGAGTCAATTTACCGAACAAGCCACTTATTCATACATTAAGAAGTTTGTATGCAAGGAGATATATCACCTTTTCATTGAATATGGCAATCACTTCAGTTTATATTCCTTTTCGAGTTTTTGATTCAAAATGTTAACATGTTTTCCTAGGAAAACTAGAATGTTTGGAGGAAGTAAATGAGGATGTTATAAGCGACATTACTCATAACTTCTGAACTTGATTGGAATGTACTCTTTAATATAGACCCTAAACACTAACTAATTTTTTTATTCTGCAACTTACAACAATCCTTCTAATGTGCCCCCTTTTCTTGAAGTAATTACAAATTTTATTACTGGAATTGGACTTTGATTTGTCCCTTATATCACCATAATGAACAACAAAGCCTTCTTCATGAGCTTCAGATCCAACAAGATGCTTTATCATCTCCTTTGGAAATAGAGTATTGTATACTTCTTCAGTGGTGAGAGTATTACGACTGTATAAGATTGTATTTCTAAAAGACATATATGAAGTAGGTACCAAACACAATAAAAGCAATCACTGATCTTCCTCATCATATTTAATCCCCAAAGTTTCTCAATTGGCCACAATTCCCTTAAAAATGGTCAAGTGATCCTCAAGCGATGTAGCTTCAAACATGTGGTGAGAACACGCTTCAAGTGTAACTTACTAGTCAAGCTCTATGTCATATAAAATTACTCCAATTTCAACCACAACGCAATGTCAATTTTCTCCTTAAGAACATCCTGAATAATTTGATTTGAAATATGAAGATAAATTTGGAACAGAGTCTTTCAATCTCTATGCTGCTTTTCTTCCAACGTCCAAGTTGAGGGCATCTTATCCAATCCCAACTAAGTATCATCCAAATCTATATGAGTAAGCATTTCTCACATCTTTACTTGCCATAACGAAAATCTGGTGCTGCAATCCAAAAATGGAATGTCATACTTCATGACTGTATCGCAAAAAATCAAATCTCGAACTGAGTTAATCGAACCCAGCTTTGATATCACTTGTTACAAACAAATGGTTACAAATTTGCTTTGATATCACTTACTAGATTCAAGAAATGAGAATAATATGGCAACAGAAAGTAAACAATCACAAAGACAAGATTTTACGTGGAAACACCATGGGAGGTGAATTCTATAAATGAATGAGAAAATACAATGATTTTTGTGCTTTCAACTTATTCTCTATCATAATAAAGAGCCAACTATATATATAGTACATGTCAAGCCTTAATTATAGTGTTTTAGATGGAATAGGAGTCTCGGAATTAGTCAAAATCACAAATATGCCTTAGGCAGAATAGCAGCAGCGGCAAGCCCAGTGAATAGCGCGAGGCCCTCAAACTCCTAGGTTTGTAGTAAGCAAGTGGTAGATGACACTTAAGCTCACACGCTCAGGCACTGAATCTTTGTATTAAATCCAATTTTCACACCCGATTGGTGCCCAAGCGCCCGAATAGTAGCGCCCAGGTGCCAGACTCTACTCCAAACTCCTTGGTTTATATTTTGACCTCTTTCAACCAATCCATCAATACCAAATGAATTTATATCACATTTTTACAGTATGTGTGACATGAAAAATCAAGTAACCTCTGTGTGATTTTTTTGAAAATGTTAAAGTACTTATTTTCCTCATTGCCTTTTTTGTTCTAGGTTAATTTATTTAAAAATATTGAAAAATGCTCTTGCTAGTTGTTTTATTCATATCTAAGTCTAGATAAGTTTACAAAGTAATTAGATAAGTACACATATGTAGACCGCTATACAAAGAATTTTGGATAATAATATGAAATATTTTGAGTTCGATTATTATTTATTATAGTATTTTGTATTTTAGGAAGAAATTCCTGAGCTTGAGATACGTTGACGAAGTTGGAACATAAAATGAGAGGGTGTCAATGTTTTGAAGTACAAAATTGGAAGGGCTAATGTATCAAGACATAAAGGCTCGAGGAGAAAAATGGAGTTGATGTGTACGCTTGGATTGACAAAGAATTGACTTAGTGTTCTTGCTTGAGCAAGAATTTCTTTGCTAAAACGAGAAAATTGAGAAATGAGATTTTTTTAGGCAGGTCGTCTAATTACTTAAGTAAAGAATTTATTGCTTGAGCAAGAAAATTTTTTAATGGAGCTGAAGTTGTTTCTCGTTTAACTAGAATTTTTCTTAAAAGAGAGGACGAAAACTAGAACTCGATTTTTTGGTTTATGTGGGTATTTTTTAGGGCAAAATTGGTGCTCTTGGCCCAAATTAGGACCTAACATCTATATTTCTATTTATTAAACATATTGAAATTCGAAATGGGGTTCAAATAATATCTTGCAAGCACAATTCTAAATCAAGGGTTTGAAGAAAATCATAGAGGACCGCAACTTAAGTAAATTTAAAAAGCATTTTTAGCTTTTTGCCATAGCATCACCGTAGCAATGCACGTTGCAATCGCAGCTACTACGGCTAGAAGAAAGAGTCCAACAATAAGGATATTGGAAATCAAATAGGAGTTCAATAAAAAATAAAGCCATCATTGAGAGGATTCTCGCTCAATATATGCAAAGACTGACTAATACATCCAAAAATCAAGCCCAACTTTCTCAGTCAATAAGAATTTGGAAACTTCAACAAGATAGATAGCCTTACAAACAACAATAAATCCACGTGGTTTCTTCCCTAGCAATACATAGATTAACTCAAATGAGCAAGTACATGCTATAACAATTAACAACAAGAAGTGGTGTTCAGCTACCAGAAATACATATAAAAAGATAGTTGTTAAGGATAAACACGTGTTCATCTCGATTTTCAACAGGAAGAGCAAATATACATATTTGGAAGAGGGCAATGTTGAGAAGGATGAAGACATTCCAAAAGCAAATGCACCAGTAGTAGTTAAAATATTGTTGGAAATAACAACAATGGAGAGAAAAATAGAATGACGATGGAAACACCAAAAAATGGAATAAATAGCAAGAATTGAACATGTAGTAAACGTTGTTCTCAAACTATATTTGCCTCCTCTCCAATTGCTTTTAAGGATTCAAATGACAAATAGTTCGAAGGATTAATCAAGCCTTATGAAGAATACTAAAGCACAAGTGTTTCTTCAATATGAACGAGTGAGAATTTTGAAATAAATATGTAAAGGAATTTGATAATCTCTATTTGATTATAAGGGATAATTGTATGTAAAAATATTTTTTGATATGGAAAAATATCACCTCCAACTATAATAACAAGCACTATTTATCAAGGAAAGGGTTTAAAATAGGTTAATAGTGCTGAAACTTATCCACTTATCGAATGACTTATTATTACCATTTGAACCTAGATATACATATTTAGCATATTGCGGTAAGGTTGCCATCATTTGTGGACTTTTAATCAAGGAGTTTCAGCCATCCTTCTCGATGTTGATTTACTCTCTTGCAAGAGGTATAATTAACGGATCAGCTAAGTTCTTACTATACTTAACATATGTGAAAGAAATTATTCCATGCTTAATTAGTTTTCTCACATATTCATGTCTTAGACTTGTATGTTTAGACTTTTCATTAAATATCCTCATACTAAAATGGCTTGACTATTATACAAGATAGGTATTGAAGAAATATCATTTGCATTCAAAAGAATTTCATATAGAAGATCCATTAGCCACTCTGCCTCTTTTCGTGTTTCGGCCAATTCTACAAACTCCAACTCCATTGTTAAGTGTGTAATGCATGTTTGTTTCTTAGACTTTCAAGAAACTGCACATCCTTCAAGAGTAAACACCCAACCTAAAGTAGACTTGTTTTCTCTTGCACTCGATATCAACTAGCATCGGTATATCTTTCAAGGATAGTCGAGAACTTTGTATGTAGTCCAAGATTTTTGGTTTTCTTCAAATAACCAAGAATCCTTGCTATGCCTTCCAATGTTCAGAATTTGGATTGATAGTAAACTTAGTTTACTCACAGAAAAGGCAACATCGGATCTTGTATATTGTATCGCGTACATAAGATTTCCAATTGCACTTGCATATTCAATTTAAGCTAATGCTCGTCCATCATTCTTTACTAACTTGATATTTAGATTCAATGGGGTATTTGCCTCTTTAATGTTCAAATATTTGAATTTATTTATCGCATTCTCAACATAATGTGATTGGATTAATGAATAACACCATCTTTCTTAACTTGAATACCAAGGATAATGTCTTCTTGTCTAAAATTCTTCATTTTGAACATGGACGATAGAAACCCCCTTGTTTCTTTAATCTCTTCCATGTCATTACTAATGATTGACATATTATCCACATAAAGATATACAAACATAATAATATTATCACTTGCTTTAATATGTAAACATTTATCTATTAAATTATGAATAAAACCGTTTGACATAATTTTATAATCAAATTTCTCATGCCACTTTTTAGGTACATGTTTTAATCCATATAAGGACTTAACTAACTTGCATATTTTATTTTTATTTCCTGGTAGAACAAACCCTTTTGATTATTCCATATCGACCTCCTCCTTGAGATCCTCATTTAGGAATGTTGTTTTGACATCCATTTGATGAATATGTAAACCAAACATTGATGCTACTGCAAATAAAATCCTTGCCGAGTTTAACCTAGCTATAGGTATATATATGACAAAATAATAGATTCCTTTCTTTTATCGATATCCCTTATCTACTAATTTAACATTATAGGTATTGAATGTACTGTCGAAATTATATTTCTTTCTAAACACCCATTTGCAACCAATGAATTTAGATCCTTTTGGTAAATCGACAATTTTTCAAGTGTTTTTAGATATAATAAAATCTATTTCATCATTTATTGCATCTTTCCAAAATATACAATCTCTAGAAGGCATTACTTCTTTATAAGTCTTAAGATTACTTTCAACTTAAGAACAAAATGAATTGTTCTTACAACATCCTTCCTATCTTTCTCGACTAAGTACAGAGAAATAAGTTAGGTATCTATTTCATTCTATCCTAAATCCTTTCATTTCTAACTCTCTTGCTTCTTCAAAGTTTACTTGATAGTTCAACATCCACTTGTAAATTTCTAGAAGCGGGAATGTCTACATGAGTTTCATTTTGAGAATTTCTTGTTGCCAATACATTCTCGAAGAACTCCACATCTCTTGATTCTATTATAACATTGGATTCTAAGTTTAATAATCTATAGACCTTGGTATTTGAAGCATATCCCACAAATGCACATTTTATACCTCTAGGGCCTAATTTGGTTATCTTAAGATCAACATTCTTGCAATTAAGGGAGACACCCCCACACTTTGAAATAACTTATATTTGGGTTCCTTCAATTTCTAAATTTAATATGAAGAAACTTGATTTTTTTCAAATGAATCCTATTTACTATGTGACAAGCGCTGAACAAAGCTTCACCCCCATTAATTAAAAAGTAATTCAGCATTTAATAACATGGCATTAGTCATTTCTAAGAGTGTTCTATTCTTTCTTTCTGCTAAAATATTTTGTTCAGGTATACGTGATGCAGAACATAGGTGTATGATGCCATTTTGATCACAAAACACATTGAATTCAATTGAAAAATATACTCCATATCTATCACTTCTAAGAGTCTTTATTTTTCTTCCTAATTAATTTTCAACTTATGCTTTATATACCTTAAATGCATTAAAAGCCTCATCTTTATTTTTTAATAGATAAACATAAGTATCAATGAATGTAATGAAATCTTTATTACCTCCTCTTATTAGCATGTCATTCAATTCACAAATATCGGAATGTACAAGTTCAAGTAGAGTTGATGATCTTTCTATACTATAAAATGGCTTCTTAATCATATTAGATTTAATGCAAGTTTCACATTTATCTAGGTTATCAAGTTCACATGAAATTAATCCACTTTTAACCATTCTTTTCATAGTGCTAGTACTTATGTGTGCTAATGTACCATGCTATAGAGTAAATGAGTCATTCATATAAGCAAAAGATTTGTTATTATTATTAGAATCATCCTCAACAGTACATAACTTGGCCATTCCATAATTAGAATAGCCTTTACCAATAAAATACATGTTTTGAGTGAATATAAGTTTACTTGACTCAAATACAGATTGTATTCCCAGTTTTCCCAAGAGAAACCTACTTGCTAAGTTTCTATTCATTTTTTGTACATGAAGAATATTGGTCAAAGTAATCTTCTTTCCCGAAATGAAGATGATTTCAAGCTTTCCTTTGCTAATCACCTTAGAGCGTCCTTCATTTACCATTTGAATTTCTTGTCCATCAACAATGTCATGATGAGTTTTGAAAAGAGATTTATCATAACAAACATGAATTGTAGCACATGTGGCATACCAGCATCTCGGAATTGTGCTTTGGATTGCAATGATTTCATTCACCGTTGCGATAATCTCTTCAAAAGATTTCACATTTCCCTCATTCTTTGGTTTTTTTTTATGCTTGCAATCTCTTACATAGTGTCCTAATTTTTCACAAACGTAGCAATGTACTTTGGACTTGTTTTAGAACTTCCCTTAATCGTTTTTAGTAACAAGAGTCTTTCCTTTCTTTTTGTATTTGTTGGAGAGATCAACATTGTCTATGGCATTGACTTTCAAAGAGCCATCATAAGAACTTTCGATCTTATCTAGTTCTCTTGTTTCTTCCTCTATGCGAAGATGTTTTATATGTCTCGCAGAAAAATGTTTGGAGTTGTGAAAACTCTTCTTCCTTTAACCTTTCCAAATTGAAGGCAATTAAGCAATAATTGCTTCTACTTGAAATGATTCGGGAAGTTCGATTTCACTGCCTTCAATTTTTTGAAATCACTTGAAGTTCATGTACTTGAGGCAACAAGGGAAAGTTATCTAACATTTTAAAGTCAAATATTTTGAAATTAATAACTTCTTGGTACCTTTCTCCTCAACTTTGTATTTGTTTCAAGCGCTTCTCAATTTTCCTTTGTCGAACTGGTGTTGGTGTAGAGATTGTATAAAGGATGGAAAGGGCATTAAGAATGTAACCGCGACAAATTAGTTTCATCTTGTCTTTTCTTTCTCTCAGCCTGTACTTCTTTAGAATCTTCATCAGTTGTTTTAGCAATAGGTTCAAAACTTGGATCAAGCACATAGATGATCTTCAACGTCGTTAGAAGGAAATTGAGTTTATCTTGCGACCGAATGAAATTTATTCCATCGAACCTATCAAAACGAACCAAGTCTTGGTTCATCACCTTTATGGTTGCAAGTGTATTTTCTATCTCCATCGTAGTAGGAATATCGTTTGAGATTTTTGAAAATAACAATGGAGAGAAAAATAGAATGAAGATGGAAACACAAAAAAATGGAATAAATGGCAAGACTTTAACACGTAGTAAATGTTGTCCTCAAACAATATTTTTCTCCTCTCCAAATACTTTTAAGGATTCAAATGGTAAATAGTTCGAAAGATTAATCAAGCATTATGAAAATACCAAATCACAAGTGTTTCTTCAATATGAACAAGTGAAAATTTTGAAATTAATATGTAAAGGAATTTGACAATCTCTCTTTGATTACATGGGATGATTGTATGTAAAATTGTATTTTGATATGGAAAAATATCACCTATTTATAGTTTGCAATCAATACATTTCATAATGGTTCCATTTTTTTTATGAAAAGTTGGAACTTTTCTTTCAAAAGCCACCAAACTTCAAATTTGGAAACCAGACTAATGCCCATACAATCGCATGGAAATAGGCTTTTAGCCTCGAGTGCTGTAGGCGGGGTGCCATGCAATCACATGGGCAAAACCCAAAGTCACATCCATTTTCCATTCCAATTGATCATTATATAGGCCCAATAATCAGTCCACTTATAAAATACGATTTTGAACAATAATATCAACAAATATATGTGCCTTACATCTCGTTTCTAGAAAGGTCGCTAAAAAGGCCCACACCACATGATATTAAAACAAGATTCATCAAAATATCAATAGATCTGAAATTGAACTCGCAGAAAATTAAAGATTGAACACATGGAATTATTTTGGCATAAGCCCTGGAGGTTTGACGACTGGATCTAATACCTACATCCCCCCGCTGAGCATCCAAATAATGGATATTCGCTCAATTTCACTAATAGCCAAAAATATGGCAGCCAAAAATTACAATCAGTTCAAGAATACAAGATTGAAGCCACAAAGACTTATCTTTACAAACGGCTTTGGATCGAACACACCCTCTAGGCACAAATCAAGATAAATCACTCAACTCTGTCACCAACCTCACAAATAACTCGAATCACATAGATTCAGTACGTAAATCACTCAAAAAGTATTACTCCTTCATAATCACAAGTATATCTAGGAGATTCTAACATTTACACACTCTAAGCACTCAAGAACGCGAAACCCTAATCAAAGAATGAAGTGTTCTCTCTAGAAGGTAGAAGAGCAAATGAAAAAATCCAAAAGCCACAATGAATGAGCCAAACAAAACGTAACTGAGAAGATATAAATCATAAGCCTCTAGAAAACTTGATCCAACGGTAATCAAAATGCCAAGTTTTAACAATCCAGCCGAAGACTTCAATTAAGAGAAGTGTTATTTCAGAAACACGCCTTTCATCACAAAATTGTTGGAAGCACACTTCTGATAAGTAAGTCATAGGTTCGAGTCACAACAGTTGCAAAGCTATATAAGCAATTTGCAAAGTTCTAAAGATATTTAATATGCTACACATCAATATAAATCTTGTAGATGCCCCAACACAAATGTCTAGCTACGCCAAATTAACGAAGGAAATATTGTCCAACAAAAGGAAACTGAGGGGGAATATGACGTCGTGCTTAAGAAGGAGTGCAAAACAACTCCCCAAAATAAATTACCTCTTAAGTTAAAAGACACATGAAGTTTTAGTATACCATGTAGTCCATTTGAAAATTTACTTTTGATAGAGTTTTTTGTGATTTTGATGCAAAAATAAATTGTGTCCTTTCTATTTTCAAGAAACTAGGAATGAGAAAAGCTAAACATACTACAGTACCTAAAGGGATTTATTGAAGATATCCTAATAAGGTGAAAATGTTCTTTCTAGCAGACTTCAATTTGTAAGCTATGGAAGAGGACCGAAACATTCCAATTACTTTATGCCATTCTTAGACATTTGAATCACACATGCTTCCAGTTGACACTAAAATATCCTTCAAAGCCTTTTGAAGCATGTATTGTGTACTCCAACTCCATTAGGAATTTGCACATCATTCGGAGTCTTCATCTCATATTTATCCAAAATGGAGGCTATACATTGAGGAGCTTGGGGCATTGCCATTATAATCTTTACAATTAATTCAGCAACCACCTACACTTGAGATTAACGAACTACCATAACATCTTTGTTATGACTGTCTAATTGAATCTTCTACAATGCTAGTGAATATATCCAGTGACTTAGCTAAGGTGCTGGAAGACAAATTTCTTAGGATGCCTAAAGAACGTAAATCTGCTTATGGATGGTCTATTACTGACATCAAAGGCCCAATTCCATATATGTGCATACACAAAATACTTAGGGAGGATGAATACAAGCCTTAAATTGAGAGTTATGTAGATTGAACCCGAAATTGAAGGACATGGTAAAATATAAAGTTCTGAATTGATTATATGTAATTATTTATCATGTTGCATATAGCCCGTTGACAAATCCAGTTCATATAGTACCAAAGAAGGCAGGAATCACGTTTGTGGAAAATGATAACAATGAATTGATTCCTACCAAAACAATCAAACGATGGATGGTGTGTATTGACTACCACGTACTCAACAATGCTACTAGAAAAGACTACTTCTCACTACCATTTATTAACCAAATGCTTAAGGAGTACTTCTACCGCTGTTTTCTTGATGGGTACTTGTTATTCTAGAATATAAATGTCTCATTCGAATATTACGATAGAATTACCTTGAAGTAATTGGACAGCGTAACCAGTTTGATCAACATGATCACAGTATAAATTCGAGCCCACCGAGTTTAAAATATTTCCTTAAAATGAATTTGTTACCTTCATAGGTGCTAAAGGTATCCAGTAATCATTTTCCAAGATAGAACGAATTTCGTCTCCTACAGAAGTAGTGCAAAAATCTGCAGGAGTTCCAACGAACTCAACGAAGTGTTTTTTCACTTTGAGAACAATATCAGAATGAGAGAGGGGAGTGGGATTAAAAGCAAAGAATGATTGTAATAAAAATGGTGTAATTTTTCTTGAAGTGAGGCAAGCTATTTATAGACTTGTTCATGGCCATTCGAACAACCTTCAAGCCTTTTCAGAACAGTCGTCACTGTTCAGACAATCCCCAAAACCCGAATAGATAGCAAGGTTTGGTTAACAGTCGGCTGTTTAGACAGTTAACAGTCGGTTGTTTAGTCGCTTAACAGTCGACTGTTTAGACTAGATCATCCAAAAAATTATTACCCGAAAATAAGACAATAAAAAAAATAATGATTTCATTAAGTATCCAAGATTTTGATTAATTACAATTTAGATAATATAGTATAAGGACGCACCCGCACCCGCACCCATACACGGACCAAACCAGATCGGACCGATCTCAGCATAGGTAAGTGCTCATGCTCATGCTTGTACCGGCTCGAGCCGAGCAGGCCAAACGGATGGACGACGATAGAGGCGACACGCGCGTGTGGGGTTTGGACCAAATCCAATAGGATATAGCCCCCTCTCCCCCCAATCTTCTAAAGACTATTGGTACCCCTTAGGCTCCAAAATCAATTCTCAACCTTACAACCGCGCGTGTGGGGTTTGGACCAAATCCAATAGGATATAGCCCCCTCTCCCCCCAATCTTCTAAAGACTATTGGTACCCCTTAGGCTCCACAATCAATTCTCAACCTTACACTATATAAACTAACCAAAGTTTCCTAACTTTCCTATATAGGATAAGTGTTTGGGAAATTTTCAATAAATCAAACTCTTTACTAGTTTATAGTTCCAAGTGGGTTACTTTGACATTAAATATTTCATTCAATTTTAAATGATTTTCAATAAATAAATATTTCACGTTGATCACCTCGCGGAGTAGAATGTGAATATGCTTGGTCCCGTTATAATCGACGTACGGGTCCCACTCATTATGGGACTTAAAGTTGACCCATTTCACTAAACAATTTCCAACAATCTCCCATATGAATGAAATATATCGGCTTTTTTCCAAACAACAATATCTGATATGTTTTTGAAGTAAAATTGAAGAAAACTGCATCAAAATAAGTAGTCAAAGACTTTGAACTTTCCCTAGTAAAATCTATCAGATATACTTAGCCAATTAGTAATAAGATACTTTGAAAAGATTCTCACGTTTGTGACCATTTTGGCCTTGGACACCTCCTGGTTCATGAGTGGTTTTTAGAGAATTTATCTTCACATAACTCTCTTAGAAGTGGCCCCTTCTCACCCATATAGCTGATTTCCATAAAGAGTATTCCACTGTTCTCCATTTGAACGATCAAGATATAGAAATCATTAAAAGCGTAACTTATTCTATTTCGCGGTAGTTAGGCACCGTCTCATTATAGGAATGGGTAGGAAGAATGCGTACAAATTTTTTCATAGTTCGGTTATCCAATTGAACCTAGATCTGGGGATCTCCAATCAACTAGATTGGGTTGCCACCATGGAAACTTTTAATTATTTTATCAGTTTTAATCACATCCCTTTCGATGAACTTTCAACTTGCTATGTTGTTAAGAGTTTAGTTAACGGATCCGCAATATTC
>CAIGRQ010284299.1:0-11897 GCA_903798375.1 Fraxinus sp. D2006-0159
ATTCCGACTTTACTTTGTTTGAATTACACTATGGTTAGATTCAAATCGAAAGATATCCAATCATTATGCATGAGTATCGTATAATTTTGAATTGAGATTTTGAACAAATGGGGAATTGTTATATAATGTTCAAAATTTATTGGAAATAATAATCATAATAATAATAAAAGACCCACGCGGTCGCATGGGCTTACTCCATAGGAAATGAAATTTGTTTTGCTTTCAATTATGGGTCAACGTTGGATTAAACGTCCTCTCATTTTATGTTATTTTGAAAGACAAATATTTTCTTTATGAGTAAATGAATGTTAAATTTTATGTTTTGACTCAAGATGTATTTATTTTCTGAATTAGTTAATTTCTCGAGTTTTCGAGAAATCGAGTCGTTACATAAGGGGTCAATGACCTCCGAGTCAATCGATGGCGAAACAGAGACCATCCCCTCCATGGGTTCGGGAGGAATCGATAATTCTTCTTTTCNCATTTTATGTTATTTTGAAAGACAAATATTTTCTTTATGAATAAGTGAAATGTTAAATTTTATGTTTTTGGCTCAAGATGTATTTATTCTTTTAAATTAATTAGAATTTGAGTTTTCGAGAAATCGAGTTTTTACAGTAAACACTCCCTAATGCAAAAGGCCTCGAAATAAGGATATTGTTGGCCTTATATGATAAAGGATGCAATGAGTTTTGCTAGAAAGTGTGAAAAGTGTTAGAAGTTCATATACATACCGCGACAACCCATGAAAAAGCTAGTGCTTAGGGTCATTGGTCTTTTGCAAAATGGGGCATTGACTTTGCTGGACTGTTACCCAAAGGAAGGCAAAAAATGAGATTCATAATCGTGGCAGTAAATTATTTCACAAAGTGGGTAGAATCGGAACCCCTTGCAAATATCACTGAGACTAATACTTGCAAATTCATACGGAAAAACATAATATGTCGATTTGGAGTACCAAGTTTTATAATCTTAGATATATAATGGTAATTACAAGGGAAAAAGTTGAAAGCAATGTGCGATGAATTGGGGATTTGTAAACACTTTTTCACTCCATATTACTCCCAAGCGAACAGACAAGTAGAGGTAGTCAATAGGACATTAAAAAAATCTTAAAAAGGAAGTTGGATATGGATTACGCGCCTATGAACTATAGCAAATTATGTGGTCCTACGGCACCACTACGAAAATCGCTACAAGAGAAACCCATTTCTCCTTAACTTATGTGATGGAAGCCATGGTGCCGTAAAAATGGGTATGAGTTCACCACGAAGAATAGAATATAAAGAGGCTATAAATGCAAACCTAGACTTTCTAGAAGAAAAGCGAGATGACTTTTAAGTTAAGCTCGTAATATACCGGAAAAGGATGGAAAGATATTTTAATTCAAAGGATCGCAAGAAAAATTTCAAAGTAGTGGACTTGGTACTAAAGAAAGTATTTGTCATAGACAAAGAAATAAGCACTAGTTCGCTAAGTCCAAAATGGGAGGAACAATAGATAGTAATCGAAGTTGTTTGATCATGAACATCACGGCTCTCGGGAGAGGATGATGAACCTCTTAAACACTCTTGGAATGGCATGTAATTGATAAAATATTGTCAATTTAATGCAAACTGAAAGAGTTAATTGATTATTTATTGTATGAACTCAACAAAGCTAGTTGATTATTTAGATTCTTACTGTGAAAACTCGATAAGGTTGATTGATTATAATTCTGTATTCTTAAGCGAACCACATATGAAAAATAAAAATTTCTCATTGATATAAAGAAAAGTTACAAATTAAATAAATTTGCGAACTCACTCTAGCATAAACAAAGATAACCTAGCTTGAAGGCATATTCTGTGAACTAATCTACTCAATTCATCTGTTGTTCCTAACCTCTAGAATCTCTTGAATCAGAAAATGAGGGGTAGATCGAAAGAGTTTTTGTTAGGTCAAATTAGTAATTGGCAATGTCCAAATTATCTATAGGCAGTTTTCGTTTTCAAAATCATTAGTTATTGAGTCGTAATTAAAGTCAATAGTATAGGGTTGGTATTGCAATCATTGGAAGAGTCAAAGAGATTAAACAAGGACTAAGGAGAAAAAGTCGGCGCATGACCGCTTGTTGCACGCGCAACTCGAGCGCTCACAACGGAACCATTAGCACTCGACCTTCATAATCCCTGCGCTCAACAGCGAAGTCATCGCTCGATGCATGTGAGGGATTTCGCTCTAGTGGCAGATCAAATCCAGGAACCTAATTAGCGTAAAATAGTGATTTTTGAATATCTTCATCCCAAACTCTTCCATTATAAATATATAGCCATAGGAACATCCCAAAGCATGTTGAATCATTATATTCATTGTAGAGATTACATTCTTGAAGATCAATAACAATTTCAAAGATCTCTAGATACAACCACTTGACCATTGATTCATAGTCCAAAGTTCTAAAAAGTGCAGGCCGCACAATCAAAGAGGTTCTTCGGTAATTTACAAGTGGGTGATCAGAATCAGCTAAAGTTTAGCAATGTTCGGATCAATTATAAGTTAACTTTTCTAGTTGATCTTTTTTGCAAGGTTTACCTAGAGGTTTTTTTTATCATTGTGAAGAGTTCTTCATGGGGTTTTCCTCCGTCGTCATATTTTATGTTATTTACTTTACTGATTTGGTCAAAATGTTTGTGATTGTTTAAACCTAGGATTAGTATTGATTATCCTTAATAATCATTTAGAGACAATAAAAATGACTTGTTCCTTGTTATTGTGTTAATTTCGCATGTTTGGTTCTAATATTTTTTATCAACTTTGGTGGAATTAAGTTTGGCGAAATGGAACATGATTGTTTAATAGCTCATGGTGTAGTAGCCAGTCAGATCCATCACCTTTCCACCATAGCGAGCTCCCTCAAATACACATATGTGAAAAATGAAAAAACATGTCAAATTTTCCAGTTTCTGAATCATTCACAGCCAGCTCTTGAATCATAGCACCAATATCGGAGTCATGGATGTTCGATCGTAGCATTATAGAAAAAAGATTAGGTTAATCCCAAAGTCTTGTTCAGTAATATGTGCTAACATAAGGACGAAGAGGAATTCATTAGGAAAATATATTGGAATCAATAACGATGATGAAAAATCATTAACAATGTTCATAACGATTCTTGGAGAAAGAAAATACCCCTCCTCAAAATCACCAACAAGGGAGATATCAACGCACATTTCTTGTAGTAAAGAAAAATATAAGCAGTTGATAGCATGAAGTATATATAGTGTTCAAGAACACATCCCAGGCATTGAATCTCAATAGACTTGCTATTAGCCATAGAAAAATCAAGAAATCTCAACCATCCAATACGAAAAGACGGACAAGAAAATGGTTAAAACGAGCGTAAATGACACGAGCATTGAATGGAGCAAATAAAAAAACATTTTCCCTAATTATGCGTGATTCACCATTAAAAAGGGGAAACATAATTTCAAGTTTACAGCCCAAATATGAATAATTATACTCAAACATAGTGGACTATTTGTTGAATCAAGAAATTTATCCTACAAACTCGTGCCCTTTAGGTGAAGTTTAAAAGTATGCAAGGGTGTCAAAAATATAGAAGGCTCGTAGAAGAGAAATGTGAACCACCCCCTTCCAAGTTGGTAATAGACCGTTGTTAAAACATGCTTGATAATGAATAAAGCATGACTTCCAAACCAATGTACAATAGACACACAAGATAATGAATAAAGCGTGGATGTGTAGCAGAGTCAATTACAAGCCAACCAATGAAATACCGTCATCTATTATTCTCCATAAAGACCTAATTGTGCACAAAGTTATGAAACTTTTTATAAATACTCCCGCCTAAAAGGAGAAAAATCCTGCAAAGATTTGAATATCTTCCTCCTAAATGAAACTTTTTACGGCATGCATAGCATGTCGCCAAAAATCTTTACGGTCACAACAAAACATCGTATAAAGCAATGCCGTAAAAAGTTGTTTATCTTTTACAGCGTGCCACGTACGCCGTAAACCTTTTCGTTGAATTACAGGAATCAAGAAGGGTGTTTCCATGAGGTAGTTTATCTCAAATAATATCAAGAAGTTCATTGAAACCGTTGTTAGATATACCATGTGTAGCTTTAAGCTTGTATAAGACAACGATTACAGATATCCTTATATACTTTGTGCAACCAGAATGTAAAGGAATTTCAACGCCCTAATATAAATTTGAAAAGTTTTTCTCCCTATCTTCATTCTCGGGTTCTACAATATTGTCATCATTAAAAAAATGCATCTCTATACATCATATATGTCTCTAAATTTTCTACATCTTGAGAAAGCAATAATGTTGCATTCGATTTTTCCCCATGAAATACCCATGTAATATACGTAGGATCCATCTCATTAATGATCAAATGCCCTTACATTATATCAAAACGTTGGTGGAATAGGTTTTTGCAATATTTGCAAGGGCATATGACCTTTTCTAGATCTCCCGCATTGACTTGCACCATATTTACAAATTTTCTTGCACCATGTTGATTCGCCTCTGAAACTCTATAAAAAATGCTAAATAAATCATATAAAGAATTTCGACGCCCTCATATAAATTTGAAAAGTTTTTCTCCCTATCTTCATTCTCGGGTTCTACAATATTGTCATCCTTAAAAAACGCATTTCTATACATCCTATATGTCTCTAAATTTTCTACATCTTGAGGAGGCAATAATGTTGCATTCGATTTTTCCCCATGAAATACCCATGTAATATACGTAGGATCCATCTCATTAATGATCAAATGCCCTTACATTATATCAAAATGTTGGTGGAATAGGTTTTTGCAATATTTGCAAGGGCATATGACCTTTTCTGGATCTCCCGCATTGACTTGCATCATATTTACAAATTTTCTTGCACCATGTTGATTCGCCTCCGAAACTCTATAAAAAAATGCTAAATAAATCATATAAAAAAAAATGCTAAATAAATCATAAAAAAGCATTTATGGATATATTTTAAAATATTCTAAATTTAACGAGACAAGATAACCTTGATAAGTGTACCTAATCTTTATCCATGATAATATACCACCACTATTAAGATTTAATATGTTTATAACACAGTAAAAATAAAGTAAAAGGAGATTATATTAGAACATCATAGAAATCAGGTTCCAATTAGGTAAGTCATTTTGACAATAAAGTTTCACACAAACTAAAATTACAAAAAATTAATTCAAACCTCAATTAAAATAGTCGAAATTGAAATAGTCACAAACTCCTTCAACATTATTACAATCTGTTGAGAAATTAAAAGAGAACTTGGTTAACAATAGCAACAAAGGAACAATAATTCTACCTTGAAAGATTACAACTTTAAAATTTTAAAATTGATGACCTTTGAGATTTATTTACACAATTGTCTTTTATCCTGCAACAATTCATAAGAACTATCACTTTTTCCCATTTCTCCATGCTTAAATTCAAGGAATGTCATTGAAAATCAATATGCAGAGTTCTAATATCAAAAAGTTGCTCAAATCTTGAGGTGTCAACCTATTTCAATGTTCAGTTCACTAAGGGGAAAAACATTATCATGTTAATAATACCCACAAGCTCTCATCCCAATGCCAAGTGCCTAATTTCTTTGAGAAAGAGAATAATTGTAGCTTAAGATTAAAACTCCCTAATTGCATGTTTGGCATGCAATACAAATTGAACAAAACGGTAGGGAACAGGCGGGGCATGATAAGACATTATAATATACAAAACTTTAGCTTTTTTTTAATCTTAATGTCGTAGAGTACTCTATAGTTTGCCTTATCAAATAAGCCTATTAACATTATCAATGAGTAGGAGAGAAGTTGGCAACTTCATTCTATGAAGCCAAGTGAGAAATTTTCTCTTTGAATGGTCAAATTGGTCCTTACCAATTTACAATCCAGTAACATATCTAGGCTCATAACATATTGTAAAACACTAGCCCTATTAGCCAAACTTCAATTAGTTTGAAAATATAACATGCAAGTGAATGAGCAAAGGGCACAGAGGATAAGAAGTCATTCGACACTAGATTTTTTTTATCGATCATAATATTACAAAAAAAAAAAGGCAAGTCTTGTGATGGATAACTCAAAACTGTTGAAATATAGCCAAAGAACTCATAAAGTTAAAGGAAAACATACAATTTAAAATTATATGTTTAACAAAATCTACAATGCCCGCCTTCAAAGCCTGCTCCAAGATTATCTTGTACCAAAATAAAAAAAAATTGACAATATGTAATATGATTTCGAAAAAACCATAAGATTTATTTGGGTAACTTTTAATGAGCTTGTAAAGGGGAAAGGGTTTGGGTCGACTAATTAGATTGCAATAAACGGGAGATTAATGAAGACGCCACCTATCTGGAAACCAATTGAAGGTGTAGGCAAAGAGAGAAGAAAGAATAATGGAAAGAAAGAAGACACTAGGAAGAAAGTGTGGCGGTCTTGGGAAGGAAAGAAGGAAAAGGAAAAAAAACATAAAGAAGGAAGAGGAAGGAAAATCTGGTCTTACAAGAAAAAAAATGAAAAAGAAAAATCCTGCTCACAATCTGGATAATATTTTATGGCGTGCACTTATTATGGCATATAATAAGCATGCTGTAAAATTTATTTTTAAAAATATTAAAAAAAAAATCATTTACGGCATGTTTGAGAATCACCCCATAAAAATAAATTATTTACGGTGTGCGCTAAATGTATACCGTAAATACTTTAAATCATTGGATTATTACCACACATTTATGGCACGCCAAAAAAAAAAAAAAAGATATTTTAAAGCATGTCAGGAATGCACGCCGTAAATGAATATCGTAAAAAGGTACTTTTGTTGTAGTGATTTCCTCTCTTGCTCCATTTTGAGCATCCAAATCAAATAGTTTAGGAGGAGAAAATCTTAATTAGGTTAGGGAAACTTGTTGATCAAAATTTTACCGTCAACAATAACTATAAATTCTACTTATAAGTTAAAATTACTTTAACTTAACATTTAATTATAAGTAAACATTTTACTTTTTAATTCAAAAATCAATTTTTATATATATATTATTTTTTAGTAAAATATTGCTTGTAAGTAAAAAATTTCATACAAAAAATTGTAAATTAAAATTTCTCTAAGAAGCATATATGTAATTTATTTTTTTAAAAAAACTTCAGAATCGCTAAATAATAAACTCTCAAATACTTATTTTTGCTAACCTTCCACCAACCAAGAATATCAAAGTCCTTGTTCTCTATGCTTTCATGAGCACCCAATAAGTATATTTCCACATTATTTTTGTCTCAACACAATCTTTTATTTCTTGTTTTTCCGTAACCTGAAAGACGAGACTCAGTCAAAGAAGAACTACCTTTATTTGAACTAAAAAAACTTAAAGAATCTTTAGTTTATACTTGATTACTTCTAGGAACACTTTCACAATCCACATACCACTCATAAATATTCATCAAATTGGTTTTCAAAGACTTTATCACACTATTAACAACTTCCTCATCAAGTATAGATCACCAAAACAATATTCAACACAATCAATCTTGTATCTTGGATCAAGGATAGTAGAAATAAGCAACAACTGATTCACATTTTCCATTTTATCTCAATACTTGTCAAACTTCTTCTTCATGTTAGTTGCCATTTCACCCAACAAAAAAATTGCCAATTAATCTCCATTCATCCAATTCGATGACAAGATTACACATTTCATGAAAATAAGCACAATCACTAGCATACAATGACACACTAAAAGTCAAAGTCATATTAAAGAAGTTTCTAAGAAACTTGACAAACACAAATCCATTTTCCCAAACTTAAAAGGAGGTCCACCCCTCCTTCTACCACCATCGTCATCTCGAAAGTAATGCAAATATTATGCATCCTCTTCTTCTAACCTGTCAAAAGCTTTTTCAAGCATCAATGCCGTTTCGAACATTTAATAGGTAGAATTCCACCTAGTTGGAACATCCAGAAACACGATGGACTTGCAATCAATCTTCTTTTGCCTCACACACTCTTTCAATTTCTCATATCTAGCAAGAGAATATTTAAAATATTTGATTGCATTGCGAATATTTACAAAAGAGTCGTGTGCTTCTCTTAAGCCCTCACAAACAATCAAATTGATAATGTGTGGACAACACCTCAAGTGCAAATATCTTCCATCTAGAATACACACATTTCTATCCAAACCAATGACATTCCTTCTATGATAAAAAAAAATAGTTGTATCACTAGAGCTTGTATTATCGACGTTGACTGTAATTTTTATTTTTTTTTCAATCCCCCGATCACGCAAATAAGTCTCAATTATTTTTCCAATCGTTTTTCCCTTATGTTTCGGAACAACACAAAAACTCAAAATATGCTTATTAAGTGTCCAATCAGAATTAATAAAGTGTGCTGTAAGAGCTATAAGATAGCTCCCACACCCTCGTTTTTATCAAAAAAGAAGATTTTTTGCTTCTTATCTTGCAGTCTACTAGGATACTTTTTACAATTATTTATCAAATGATTACCCAAAGTGCTTGTACCACATTTCTTAGTACCACATGCATAATCAACTCGACAATAGTTACACTTACACCTAACATTTAGATCATCCCTTGAGCCTAATAGTGAAAAGTGGTCCCATACATATGAAGCCAGATTATTAGATTTTCGCTTACGTGATGGTGACGGCACATGTGAAGGAAGACCAGATAGCAAATCATCTGATGGTGCTGTTGCGTCATTTTCTTCATATATATCCATATCTATTGTGTCCGTTTTACACCATTAACAGTCTGAAACATATATTTCAACAAAAAGATTGTTGATCCAGCAAAAGCCATATGTAGGCAGTATAGATAATGCCAAACAAGAAAAAGCAAACTAAAATACTACAAAAGATATAGTTGAACTCATGACACAACTACATAGAATATGGAATCATGACACAACTACATAGAATATGGAATCATGACACAACTAGCTGCGATAAGCGACCGTGGACAATCAGAACAACAAAAATGAAGGGCTATCAGTAGTGATAGACTGTGAACCACCGACAACCAGCATCGGCAACTAAAAAGTGAAGCTTGAAATCGATGATTTGAGGGAAGACAGAGAGAGGCTGCGAGCAAAAGAGAGAGAAAATGAAAGATTAGGTTAGAGTTGTGTTGTGTTGTGTTTCGTCTGATTGAGTCATGCCCATTTTGTTTCTTCTTCTTCTTTTTTTTTAACTAGGAGGGTTGGGTCGGACGGGTAAAATCGGTTTTCACGGATCAACCCATGAACCGATCCAACCGGACCCTCATCCTTAATCAAAAATCAGAAACCACCTATAAAATCACAAAAAAAAAAAAACAAAGTCAGTTGATTCGAGTCTGTTTCGACGATTTTCACGGGTTGGTTTGGGTTTTGCCCAGGCCTAATCTTTGTTGTTGGGGGGAGTTTAGATCTTAATCAAACTCCTTATAGGAGTCTTAGGCCAAAAGAGTTTAGAGACTAATCAGAGAGTAAGATTATCGTTCAAGAAGTTTTGAGTAGTTGCTCTTCTAACCGAATATATTTTATAAATTACATGTAATTAAAAAATAGAAAAAAACAAATTATTTAACTCTAATACAACCTGCCTTTAGAGTTTTAAGTAGGTCTAAAAGTATAAGGATCAAAGGTTTAATGTTAAAGAATTTTCTGCCGCTACCATATAGTATTTATCGCTACTTAGGGCATCCATATCCCTATTGATTGTTTCGAAAATTCATAAAATTGGCTTTTTTCAGATCCCCAATGACCAAGCCCAGACCAGTCCCCAAACGCATTTATATGTTAAGGTTTTTTTTGTTCTATGCATCAATATAATAGATAAAAATTTGTCCACCTGACTCCAGACTTGACAACAGTAGAAAACAATTGCTACAACAAAAACAGTCTTTTGCAACGTTCAAAAAATGTTGCTGAAGACCTTTTGCAATGTTTTTGAGTATGTTGTAAATCTCGATGTTGTCGTAGAGTAGAAGGATACGATAATATTTCTCGAGTGTTGTCATAACATTTTGCAACATTTTTTGAACGTTACGAATAACCTTTTTACAACGTTTTTTGAGTGTTGTCATGACCTTTTTGCAACATTACTAATAACTTTTTCGCAACATTTTTTGAACGTTACTAATAACATTTTTCAACGCTTTTTTGCCTGTTGTTTATGCTTATGTCTTTATTTTTTGCAATACTTTCTTACTGTTGCCATATATCATTTTATAAATTTTTTTAGTTTTACATTTTCTTATTTGTAAAATAATTTGCACAAATCAATCACAAAATAAGATAGAAGATGACAATATCAAACAACTCTAATATTCATCATTAATTGTACTCCAAAATATAACAATATTCATACAAAATTCAAATCCAAAATTCTGAATCGTCTAAAAATTCAATTTATCAAGGTTAGTCTCTTCACCTTGTGTGCCTAGGTTGAAAATCTTTATATATAGCAGAAGGCAATTACGAATAAAACAATTACATTCGTAAAAGTTGATATACTTAATAATTTAAAATCTTTTATCCGCATGTGAATGTAAAGAATGATTCTTGGTCAATACATCACCGATTCCGCATAATATATAACGATTAGAATTAAAAAGAGCTAGAGTAAAACTCTCAATTTTGTCATTTTTACTCAAAGTGAAAAACAAGGTAGAAACATTAGTGTGCGACAAGACAAAATTATAAATACCCTAATCTAAAGCTTAATCAAAATAACATGCTTGGTCCCTTGAATCTCTAAGGTCCGTTTGATTCAAAGATGGAATTTGGGTGAAAACAAAACGAATTTTAGGGAATTGAATTTCCTAGAACTTGTTTTATTAGGAATTTTCAATTAATTGTATTTGATTGGTATAATTTTTCACCTGAAAAATGTTGAAATCTTCTATCTTTTGGTGTTCGTTTGACTTCGTTTTTATGAAAATTGTAAAATAGAAATAGTAAAAAAAAGCAAATAAAGCCTAGTGAACCTCATGTTGGAAGTTATAAATTATATTATAGATATCTTTGTTAATGCTAATAATCGCTGTAAGAAAATTCTAATGTTCATTAACACCCTAAAGTTGATGCAGTCATTAACACCCTAATAATCTGATTCTTTTAAAAATGAATATATCTTTTTTTAGCCAGTCGTGGTAGGAAAAATCTAATTGTTGAAAACAAATGGTTCGTTGAAGACATTTTATTTTTTTTGGGTGTGCAACCAAAGTCTCACATTGGCTAAAAGTGGGAAAGATCATGTGTTTATAAGCATGGACAATATCTCCATTGGTATTAGGTCTTTTGAGGTAAAACCTAAAAGCAAATCTATGAGGACTTACGTCCAAAGTGGATAATATCATACCAATATGAAGATATGTAATGTCCATCTTACAAATAGTATTAGAGTCAAGCCCCATACTTAGTCATGTAAATGAATTCCTCGGAATGCCGAACAAAAGTGGTGAGCCTCAGTTTGCTTACAATGGGATCCGTGTATATATGGGCTGTATTGGACATGCTGTGTTCCGGATGCTTTATGGACATGTCCTGACTCCAACACTGTGAAGAGGAGTTGACCTGGATAGAGCAATCTCTCAAGTTAGGTAGTGCTCTCGGGGATGCTCCATGGATGTGTCCTGATCCCAACATAGTAAAGAGGAGGGTGGAGAATCTTGGTTGATAGAAAGTGGACGGACGGATGATCGTTTGGGTGGGAGGCTCGATGATCCTTTGTTCGAGGGGATGATTGTTTGGTGTGCGACCAAGTCCCACATTGGCTAGAAGTGGGAAGGATTATGTGTTTATAAGTGTGGACCATATTTCCATTAGTATGAGACATTTTGGGGTAAAGTCCAAAAG
>CAIGRQ010284342.1:0-12640 GCA_903798375.1 Fraxinus sp. D2006-0159
TATGGAAGGTGATTTGCATAAGCATGGAGGCTGTTCCTGAGCCTAAAATCTTACCATTTTCGGTCAGCAAAGGGGAGTAAAGTTCCAGTCGTTTTCTGCCCATTTTATGCTTTCAGTTTCCTTTTTCAGTTTCTATGATCTATATGATTTCTTTTATGCAGTATATGTTAAGTTGTCATTGATAGGTTCAAAACATTTATTTGTAAACATGTGATATATTGTGCATTTAAGCTTTGGACTATGTTATTGTAAATTGGAGACTATAACTAGAAGTAATTTCCTAACAGATACTTTTGAGTCATGTGCGATTTGATTGATATGACATTTGCAATGGCTTTGGAAGTCAAATCTCCTCTTTCACGTCTAGGACAAAGTGGAAATTCACAAGCCTATGATGGCTAGAATATGATGTCGTGGTGCTTGAATTATAAGCCCGTGGGATGAGACCATGTTTCAAGCATCCGAGAGACCTCTGGCTATTCTCTTCGCCTATAAATATTCCCACTTAATGACATTGTAAAGTATTCACAAATTGGTATTCTCACTCTAGAAACTTAATTATACTCCCGCATTCTTCTCTATTCGTGTTTGTCCCACAAAAAAACCATCTATCAATTTATTGACTTGAGCATAGAATGCACGCAATCGCAACCTCCCCCACCTTGCTTGAAAAAATATTGGCATGCGCCTCTAATGCATGTATCCAAGTTTTCATATAACATATACATGGAGGTCAACAAAATCCTAATTCATGCGCATAACAGTTCTCTATTTTCTTGTTATAAGAATTTTATTTGTCAAAGAAAAGTACTATCATATGGAACACCGAGTTTAACGTCTAGTACAATCGATGTAAGCTAAAGTGCTTTTCAAAAACTATGAAGCATTTTTTAAGGTTGTCTCGAATACTCTTCGCGACCGGATCTTAAACGCCATCCATTTTTTTACGCTTGAACGAAACTTTTCACGTATTGGATAGGCACATACGTTTGGACATTTGGACATTGTCTGTATTTATAAAGGGGGCATCGTGCGAATTTTAGCCTATTTTTAAACCACTTTTTGCTGTTGTTGGTTTCAAATCACAGTTATAGCGACAAATAATAATCTTTCAAGTAAGTTAAAAACATAAATATATTATATATTAATCTAAGATATCAATGTAACTCTATGAAATGTTGTAACAATAATATGTTGGTCTCAATACAAGATTAAAGCAAAGAAATAATGCAAAATTCAATATTCGCTCTTTACGAAATAATCAACGAAAATATTATAGTAAATCATTATTCTAGATGTTTCAATTCAATTTAAAACGAGAATGCAGAAAACTCAAATTAACAGTTTCCATTCGTCTTGCATTTTGAGCATTTTTTTTTTCAAACAATGTTATAGTGAAGATTATCAGTAATCGTCATACGTGACGACATACATGTTTCTCTTTTTTATTTGATGCATGAGGCAATACGTGGCATACATATTTCTTTTTTTTTTATTTGATGCATTAATGTGATAATTTTTTATTGTCTCATGCTTCAAATAAAATAGCGATGAATGTATGCCATCCGGAGGCACACCACTTATATTCAGACCATAGTCATATAACTGCGGCTGTTTCTCTCAGATCTGGTGTAGAAGCCAGCAAAATGAAAAAAGCAGACCTCGCTCAAAAAATCAATGGATTTTCTAGTGTACAGAAGAAAAGAAGATACAACGCAGTTGAAGACGTCAAGGTTGTCCAATATGTCAAGAAGATATAAGGTAAGAATGTCCCATAACCAGCCAACAAATATTTTCACTTGCAATTACACAACCAATTAGAGCTTCACGGTTGTAATGGAGGCGATCTGATGCCATCATTGAAGAGAATGACTGTCATAGACGCAGTCAGGTTGTCCAGTATCAACAAGGTAACTAACAGCCTGTCGCTTGAACCTGATATCAGCGAAATTCACACTGCACCAATGAATTTAGCAGAAGGTGCAAATCTTCAAGAACAGAATTTTGATGGCATCTTATCCCGCCTTTTCTATTTCCCGGTAGCTTGTCAGGCATGCAGTAAAGTCAGGTTTAGAGAGGCAGTCAAAGTTGTCATTGCATTTTCACGAGAGATCGGCTAGAGACACCATGCAACAACTTGACAAATCCAAGAAAACTAAGCTTTCCATCCGTGTGTCTAATCCAGTCGTGGAGAACAGCATGCACGGGGACAGATGGGCTCAAACCAAGCTCCTGGAACATAATGCAAAATTCTGAAAATCAGATTTATGTTTCCTGGAACTTATGGCTTCTAATAATTCGATTACAAGCAGAGGGAAAAAATAACTCGTAAAAAAACTAAATACCGAAGCCAATTCCTCGATCATGATAGTCCGGTTTCCTTCCTTCTCAAAGTGTTCATAGGCACAACGAGCATGTTGCTCCCACCGCTCAAGAGCTTCAAGCTGATGGATACTTAGTGCGGAAGCACAGAATTCTTCAAAATCCATCCTTCTGTACTGAAGAGCATTAAGCTGCCAAGAAACAGGCGAAGATCAATTAGCACCAGAAGATCCAAGAGAACAAAAACTGATTTAAGGACAGACGAGCATGTTTGCTAAGCTAAAAAACAAGTTACTTGTGTTTTCATTTCCAAACATGTATGGATAAATTACATTTTTTAAGTAAAAAAAATAATTATAGAACCACTCTCACCTTACTGCTTTACTAATATCATTTTTGATCAATTAAAAAAATTATTTAATCTGAAACTTGCTTATTGACTTTTAAGTACACATCTTAAGCCTAACCAAACATGATCACAATAGTCAGAAACATACCGAATCAAGGTAGGCATAGACGTGTGACTCTTTCATGGCATCAGTTGCATTCTTCGTCAAGGCCTGAGAGAGTAAACAAAATTGAGACCATGTATGAAATTAAGATTGGTAAAAGATTAAGAATCTAAAGAACACAAACCACTTTGATGTTATCTAAGCTTATGGTGCCGTTTTTGTTTGGTTCCAGAAGTGCAAATTGTTCCTTTAAATAGAATAGATCGTCCTCAGTCAATGTTTTGGATATAGCCTGCAAAGTCCAAGCAAAAAAATTAATACATAAAAACATAAGGGTGGTAAGAAAATTATAAGTTCTCAGAAGTTAAAAGTATCTCTTATATGAAGAAACAAAAATGAAATGAAATGCTGTGAATTGAAATCTGAGAACGAATTCTGCCATCATTTTCAAGGCAAGCAGTAACTAGCATTCTTTCCAGTATCTTCTGAGTGTATAATAAAAGAAAGTCATGATTATCTTAGGTGTTCCCAGACCAAATCATACATGGTTTCTTTTCACTGTAATCATGTACTTGACAAGTTCTAGAATTCCCAATAACCTATCCTGAGTGTCAATATTTGTTCGTCGTCAACGTCATCAGTCAAATATGGTTTATTTTTCATATTTTAATACTATCTTGTTCTATTTAATCCTCCTTACCGAATGCACCATAAAAGTTTTCTCTGGACGTACAGGCACGTAGTAAATCAAAGAATAATTTATTCAATGGCTAATAAAACTACACTAAACCGAGCAGAAACAGATCTGGACATGCAGGAGGGGATTTGTGAAAGATATTTCCCCCCTCACCGCACTCACAGTTCTAGATCTAATACTCCAGGAGAAGAACTCCACATACTTTGATGCAGAGAGAGATTTTGCCTTGGATGAAAAGGATGTTAAAGTCCATTTATAAAATCATAATTACAGTCGTGGACCCTTTCAAAAGGGAAATCGTGTATTAGAATAGAAGCAGAAATGATGTTGATTATTCAAGCGTTAATGTCAAATCAATTTACATGAAGATATCAACTTATATGGTATGGTTTCACAATTTGCAGTCAATTGTCTTCATCATGGGATATCATTTAGAAAATGTAGCAGTTGTATTTTGCTAAAACAAATACTCACCCTTAATGCAGCTTTCCGGAGTGGAGATGAGCGCATATAAACTTTCATGAGTTTGAATACTAGTATATCCAAAGGCACTTTGTAATCATTACCATTATTTATCCACGGATGACCTGTAGCAGACTTCTTTAAGTTCAAAAATCTTGATAAAATATACATATGATTTGTGCACAAGATACTCACACATGGCTTGAGCTGCAGTCATTCTTTTCCGGGGATCCTTATTCAGAAGGCGTTTGACAAAGTCTTTTGCCTCCGGTGATAAAGTAGGCCAAGGTTGTTCTTCATAAGAAGGTTCTGCCTTTACTACGGCACGGAAGATCCCGGACTCAGTTCGAGCCCAAAATGGGCGGCTTCCGCATAATAATATATATGCTATAACACCAATACTCCAAACATCAGCCTCTGTACTGTATGCTCTGTGCAGTACTTCAGGTGCTACATAATATGCACTGCCAACAATATCATTAAGTCTTTCATCTGCAAAAAGTTTAGAATGATATTGCTTAGCCATTTCAGTGACTACCTTGACCAAAGTGAAATTATCGACACTTAGCATGTTCGGTAGCAAGGATTGGATAAGACTTGACCTTACTAAGAAAGGAAAAACCTAAAATCTTTTTCATTATGCTTTCAGAAAAAGAGGAAAATGCCATTGTCCCAATAGTGCATTCCGAACACGGAATATATATAAATAAAAGAGGATGAACCTGGTTTCACGAAATCTGATAACCCAAAGTCTATCGCCTTCAACTGGGAGTTTTCATCCTTGGATGTAAACAAGAAATTCTGATCCACAGCAACAAGTTACAGTTAGGACTTAGGCAAGAATATGGTATAAAACGAACAACAGTTGCCAATTTAACATAAGAGAACAAAAATTTAATTCTAATTTCCATCGGAGATGAATCAGCAAAATAGCAAAAACCTACAGCAAATTATGTTCTCTCTCTTTAACCAACTGCGCCCCTTATTGGTAATAAGAAGACTTCAACTATTTTAATTACTAATAATGCATATATAGTGTCTTCTTTTTCCGTGAAATAGTTCATGCTTGAATGTCTAATATGAGATAACAGTTTACATTTTGAGTCAAGTAAAAAATTAATAAGCCTCTAGAACTAAAAGTATCTCCCAATAAATCCTACCTCTGGTTTAAGATCCCGGTGCACCACTCCCTGAAGATGGCAGAATGCAACAGCATTCAGAATCTGTATAATCACGATCTTTGCATCATCTTCTGTGTATTTCCCGCCCCTGCAGCAAAGAGACAACATTTCATTTTCTAATTTCTATTGACTGCTGGAACCTGTAATTTATGTTTTCACTAACATTATCTGATTCAAAATGTTGAAAAACTATAAGTAAAAAGCATGTTCACCAAAATTAAACACGTGCCTTGAAAGTATTCTATCCAAAAGCTCTCCTCCTTCACATAACCTGAGAAAGAATTTTTATTAGAAACGAGAAGAAAGTTCAGTAGAATAACTAAAGAAAAAGCTTGTAACTCCGTAAATTTAAAAAAGATACTTTGAAAATATTTGCAGAATATGATTTTAAAAAAAAAAAAAATCAAGCGAATTTCCACTAATCTAACTTGTTTACCATCCTACCATTATCGGTGTGACATTTACATTTTTTTAGTAATTGAAGAATATAAGACAGGATTAAAACTAAGCAATCAAAGCTTACTCCATCACTATGTAGACGTTGTCGTGGTCCTCGTATGCATCATAAAATTTTATTAGATTGTCATGTCCTGTCAAGGCTCGCAATATTTTCACCTCCTTCCTTACATCTTCAATAGCTATAGCTGTGGTCATCTGTACATGAGAGTATAATCACAATTAGAGAAAGATACTACAAATGAGCCAAAAAAACCTGGAAAGAGTCCTTAAAATTTGAACAACTTGATGACAAATTATCTTTCATATAGGACTAACTACTTAAAATTTGAGCCGATTACTAACACCATGTTCCTAAATAGTTGAGAATCATATTACTGCTATCTATTGCAATATTTTTCATATAAAAACCAATTTAAATTTAATAAGATTAAATAAAAAGCAATTTTAGATGAGAGTTAAATGAATTAATGAATCCGTAATCACAATAGGCAGCTTTGCATACTATTCATACATCTATATATCCTAACCTATTTTGAAAAATACATCAACACCTGAATGAACTATGAACTATATGTTCGTCAATTAGAGGCACATCGCCAATTGTTTCCTCTAATCCATCACCAAAAACTTTCCTCAAGTAAGGTCGACAATTGGATGGGTACCCCTTCAGCAGCAAGGGAACTAAAGACATACTCCACAGAGCAAATATACTAGTTTCTCCCACCATTAATTTCAGTTAATTCCTCAATGCTGATTTATCTACCTGTGTTCCCAATCATTTTTGTGTTCCGCTAAACGTGCCTCTGAATTAGGGCCTACAGCAATCTTTATTGCAATAACTTTTTTTATTACCACAAGAAGAGTGAGATATAAAATCTTGACACAGAGAACCTGTTATTTTCAATAATCTGACGGACCCTCGTGAAGTTTCAAGCTTCCATTGTCTTAAAATAAAGAACACCTGTAAGATTACCAAAAGAAGGTAAAAAGCATTTCCTTCTTAACTTCTATCCGTAAGCATTCGATTTAGAATTATTCATATACAGCCTGCTAGACCAACAAGAAGCTACTGGAAAAATAACATAACAGATATTGTCCACCGAGTCTTTAATCCAAGAGCCAACCACATATTCAACCTCGGAAACTAATGCTAGATCTAATCCTCGACCATTAGCAGCAATTGAAGGTCGATTCCTTTCCACAAGAACCACTGTCTCCAAATCTAAGATCACATTTTAAACTGCTGCAGTATTAACCAATAAAACTCACATGGATTCGCTTACACCCCAATTTCAAATCCACAAGACTTCACAGGGAAAAACACATTAGACCTTTTCAAACATAATGAATCATTGTAACAGACATTCTCGTAATTGAAAAATAAATTCAAATTGGAAATTTTGAATAAATGAAATCAAAAATTTAGTTTGTTTACCTATAATCACAAAAAAAATTGATCTATTTTCCTGCAGACCAGATCTCCCAAACCCATTAAGTTGCCCCCAAAAGAAGCAAAAATCGCATAGATCAAATACAGAATAATTACTAAATTCAGTAGCAGTAACCTGTAAGCAAAATTGGAAAAGAAATGAAGAAAAAACCAAACCTTTGCTTTTGGAATGACCTTAACAGCAACCTCCTGTCCTATAAGCTCCCCCTTCTTGAACTTGGCCCTACAAGTATACCCAAAATGGCCTCTACCCACTTCCTCTCCCAGCTCATACTTGTTATAGAAATTCTTCGAAAACCCAAAACTCTTATCCAGACCTGCCCCTGCTTCCACCTCCTTACCCTCCGGAATCGTCGCCTCATTCGGCTTCACCGTCCCATGCCGCTTTGCTAGCAGTGCCCGAATGTGCTTTGCCGGAGACGGTGGTGGAAATTTCCCTTTAAAAATTCTCCTCGGTGTCCCACTCCCCGGCGCCGGGGATCTCGACGGAGACTTCTTCGAGAAAAAATAAGCTGGGCTCGGGCTGTAAAACGGAAAGAACGGCGATTTCTTACCTACTTCCGAATCATCCTTTTTCTCATCAAAATTGCTGGAAACTTCTTCGCTATTACCGTTAACATTATTATCCCCAGCCGGAACAGGGTTATCCTTATTCTGGGTCGGAATAACACCTGATTTGTGAATATTACTTTCCTGTAAGGATTTGGGTTTGGAAATGCAAATTCCCATATGGGTTTTATTTAAGAAAAATCTTATTATATTTCCCCTTCTTGATTCTTCTCCTCCCAGTCCCAGAACACAAAATTTCTTCTATTCAGAAACCCTCTAGTTCAAAGTTTTGAAAACATTTTCTTACAATGTATGTATTTATAGGTGAGGTAGTTTACTTTGAATTCTTGTTGTGATTGGATTTGAGAGGAAAACTGGGAATGGGGTGTGGCGGGTTGGGGTGGGACTAGAGAGAGGATCTGTTGAGAAGGTGATAAAAAGTAAACGACGATGGTGCTTTGTCAAAAAAAATATTTTATTCGAACTCGAAGGAAAAACAAAATAGATTTCGGTAAAGATAAGCAAAAATATCAGAGAGGTCCCCATATATTGCTCTTGTTGCATTTTTTTCTTAAACTTTTAAGCCCCTAAACTCTATTAAAATGAGATTTTAGAAGAAAATATATTTTAAAATAATGAATGTTCTTGAGATCGTGTAGTTAAAAAATAAGAACAACTTTTGAATTTACTTGTAACATTATCTTATAAGAGAATGTGGTGTTGAAAATTAGTTTTAGATAAATGCATTTTTAAGAAAAATAATGATAAACTAATGATATATAAAATCAGTAGTGTTAGAATACTAGTTTAAGTGATAAGATTTTATATGTTTAATTAAATTAGTCATATGACTTCATATTTAAATGAATTTATCATTTTATATCATATAATTGTTACCGACACTGGTACTTAACACCAGTAATAATGAATATCATTATTCATCCCGACCCCATCATGCACTTACCCTTAAGCCCATCAAACTCCATGCCCACCACTTGACCAATGTTGCATCATAAAGTGCTAACACTCGAAAGAAATAAGTGCCAAGGATACTGCAATAAATGCGACAAACCGCTGACTCGCAATTTTTCAACAATCTATGATATTTAATAAAGAGAGGCAGAAAAAAAAAACACAAATTATGATAGTTATAGTAAAAGACCTTACAAAATAAAAGTTTAAAAATGAAATCAAAATTGCTTCTCTTAAAGGGAAACTAGGAACAAAAGAAGAATTAGCACATGTTTGAGCCTCATTTTTTCTATCAAAATGTATTATTGAACAGTGATTTGATCTCATTTCAATCCAAAATATTTTTTATTTTTTAACCACACGTTTTTCATCATAACAATATTGCAAAATATATTTTTTGAAAAAAAAAATGGGGCTCAAATATACTATCTTGGGTGAATTTGAACGGTCCAAATCATGAATATTAGTAGGAATAGAGTGCTCAAATTTTTTTATTGATGAATTATTTCTTATGTTGATATTCTCACGTTGGCCATTAAGGCTAATGTTTGGATCGTCGATCTAGATAGTATTTGAAAAAGATAAAAAGTCAAATGGTCGAACAAGAATAGAATTGAGGTCAATTCGATTGTAAAAAATAATTATATAAATAAAATTTTGAGGTTAACCAACCTATCAACGGTTTTCAATTTTTTCAAATCCTTTACATAAAAATTGACCAATTTTCGAATTGGTTCCCACTTTCTTTAATCAAATCGATTGGTCTAGTTCGATTTTCAAAACATTTCTAGAGACACTGTTGAACATATAAAGTGCTAGAGCACCATATATTTTATTAATATATATCATATCATATACAGGCACAGCAGAAGTAAGGTTAATGATCGAAATGCTCCTTTGAGCAGGTTGGGATAAAGATGCAATAAGAACAATAAGTTGGGGATCTTTATTGCAATTTTCTCGGTAAAAGAAAAGTGGGGAAATGATTAAAGGTGGTGAACGTAGGTCAAACTGATCTAGGTCGTAGGTTGTTTTCCACGTGGCATAAAATGGTGCGTTTGATTTGATTAGGTATTTTACTTTTTAATTAGTGACGAAATCAATTTTTGATTTATTATCTATTTGAAAGGCGGTGAGGTTTGTTTTTGTCTGCCTTGATAGGAAATAAAAGTACAAATATAAATAACATAATAAATTTTTCGATTAAATTTTTTAAGTAAATAATATTAATATTAATATTAATATTTTATTATTATTATTTTTGTTTAATTGTGTTCAATGTGACGTGTTAAATGTTATAATATTACTCGGAATTTGTATTTAAACTTGATTAATATAATTAATAAGGGTGGAAAGGTAGACAATATTATTAAAATAAGGAAATATTATTGTCCTGTATATTTGGGCAAAAACAAAAGGGAAGGAAGAATAGACAATTCCTTTTGTCTTGGCATAGGGCTTTCTAAGAATCAAATGAATTCAAAATGCCCACACGACTTTAATTTTCCCCCTCATTGCATGATCTTGTATTCAACACAAATCGAGGTGCTTACATTTTATTCCATTGTAACTTTGTGTTCTTATTGGTCAATATTCAAAAAGCAAAGGCCAATTGTTTGTATTTTTCCATTTTATAATCTCAAGGGATTAATAGTTTGACTTTTCAAAATCTATTCAATATGTTTTATTTTTTTATATAGTTGAATGATATTATCGTTTATATTGTGCATATTAGTATGAATATAACAATTATTGAAAAGTTTCGTCAAGTAAGTTGTTCAAATTAGATTTTAGTTCGATCGACAGAACAAATTAAGTATTATGTTCACATTGAATAATTTGCACATTTTACGCACTTTGGATTGTTGGGTTACTAAACCAAGAATCTAAATTGGTCGAAAAGCACCTAGACACTTCAATTAGATTTGATTTTTACTTTGAAAAATCAATAGACGGAGTTTTTGACTAAGTAAATAGTAAAAGCACTATTTGCATTTATAGGAGGAATATTGAGCATGAAACTTGGTTCTCTATATCGTTATATCGCTGAAACTATTGTTTGCTCTGCTCTTTATACTTGTCACCGTTACAACTTTCTTGGTCCATTCTTTTGTGACAAAGTTTTTATTTTAAATTTACCATAAACATCACATTTTGTGCATGTGTGACATTTGAAACAAGCTCGTCACCCTTCTATATCCCATAACTTCCATGCACTATCAAGGCTAATAAACTTTTGAGACTCTTGCACTTGGCGAGTCAAGCTTTGCCACAGGGTTGACATCTCACATTTTGAACTCGATGCGGTGCATTAATTGAGGTTATCTCTAATAGCTCACGTCCAAATCTCAATTTGTGGAAAGCTTTTGATGGATTCTTCATGAAAACATAAAATTTTATTTGAGATTTAGACACTATCTCTTTATTCTTCATGATATTGACCACATTTCTGATCTCTATTTGCATTCTAGTGGGTTGGTCTAGTATGAAAAGTTAAGGGAAAGAGTATATTGCAATATCTCTAATTCGTAAATTTGTAATGATAATCGTGTTCTACATATTGGATCCTCTATTATTTTATGTTTCTTCCTGAAAGTGTGCCAATCTCTATGTTGTGCAGAGTTGAGCATCCTCTATTCGCTAGGATAAAGCTTTTCCTCTACAGGGGTCTTGTACAATATACCACCTACGAGCGAATAGAGGGTTTTTTTTTGGATAAACTCTTGGGGAAAAGATCGATAGAATAAGTACGTATGCTTATGTGGCGCTAAGGATGTGTGAGTTAGGCGACTACATAAGATCTCATCATTGAAGGGAGACATTTTTTTATTATAGGTATGTGTGTGTCTTATTTAAAATGTTCTATTAATTTTTACAAAAAAAATTATTATGTTAAGCTGAATGACACAATATTTATGAAAAAAAGAGTAAAAAAAAAATTATATTACATCAATATTTTTAATTTAACATATTATTGAAAAAATATTTATTTTTTCTAATTTTAGACTATCTGGCTTTGAAAAAAAAAATTTAAACTATCTATTTTATGAACCGAATTCCAAATGCTCAATTAGCTTCATTCACCAATTGCCAAACTAACAAGAAAATAAGCAACCCAAAATTCAAATTATTAAAGTTAAGACTTGAGAGTGAAGAGCTAACCATAAATCCCTTTTTGCCCTTTGACTCTCTCTCACAGCCGTTTTATTGGTGCCTATTGTCCACTTGTTAATTGTTATTTCATGATTTTTTGTTTTAGAAGATTAAGTTTTTGTTGAGTAATAACTGATAAATAATTACATTAATTTTTTACCCTTTTGAGTTTTGTCTTTTGGATATGTCATATGTAATAAGACAAATCGACGAATAATTACTCTTATTTAACATCATTGTATTTCGTATTCCTAATTCTTCCACATTTTTTTGTTTGATATTAATTCTACGAGATTTGCTAGAATATATTGATTACGAATGTTTAATTAGCAAGTTCGCTTCTAGAAATGCGAGAAGAAATATTTTTGTACAATTTATTGCATTTTAAGATTTATACGTGGTATTTGCTATTTTTTATTTCAATGTTTGCTCATATGGAATTGTATGAAGAGATTAATGGCTTGGATAGTTCTTTGTTAATGACATATGAATTTTGATTAAATTCAGGATATGCTTTTGAGCTTTACTTGCACTTTTCTTATCCACATGTAAAAAATAGAAATGAAATATATAAACGTTATAGTTTTGCAATGAATAATATTATTGAAATATATTTTTTTATTACATGAAAGGAACATCATTTTAAAATATCACACAGAGTACCCAAAATATCAGGGCCGACACTGTACGTACGTAAGGTAAAACCTTCATAACCTTCGAATAGTGAGTATCCAATCAGTAGTCGGCACATGCCAAACTTGACACAGTTTAGCAAGACTCAGGGACGTAGCCAAAATTTCAATCTGGGGAGGCGAAAATATGGAGGGTGGGCCTCCTTCCCGGGGGTTCGGGGGTGGAGCCCCCGAAGAGGATTGAAAACGACAATTTTGAGTATCAAAATAAACAAGTTATATTGACTAACCAAAAAGATAATTAGTTTGTC
>CAIGRQ010284351.1:0-14719 GCA_903798375.1 Fraxinus sp. D2006-0159
ATTTAAATAATTCAATAAAAAAATAAAAAATTATTTAGTTTCGGTTCTTGTTCGATTCTTGGTTTAGACCCGAGACTCGATCCAAACCCATCGGTGCTCGATTCGAGTACCCGTTCGAGTATTTAACTTATGAAGAACTGCTCGATTCGGTTCGAGTTCGATTCAGGACTTTTGTCCAATCTTAGTCCTCCCACTTTCAAAGGAAGCAATCAAAGGGGCAACAAGTCAAAACCCAAACAACTCCAAATTAAACAAAAAATGGTAATAGCTTCATCAGAAAATTTCATTGAATTCATTTGATATATATACGAAACCTTAACATCTAATTATCAAATACATCCTAATACCACATATTCTCAAATAAATACAAGGCAACTTAAGTACACGGCATACAACTAACATTAAAAGGAAAAAAATTCAACACTACTATTTTCATTTCATTTCTACAAAATGTAATCTCAACAAAGATTATCAGTTAATTGCCGCATTGCTGTGTATCACCTCTTACTCGTCTTCTCCTTACCTTCAAATATAAATAAATATATAAACAAAATAATACAAACGATCATGTAGTTCGATTAATCAGCATTCTGTTAATATAATAGTAGAGATTATAAAAGAAAAACTCACCAAATATATTCGATTTCAGAGGGAATCTAACTGAGGTTCCTCTCACTTTTACATCCTTCAGTTGCCTGCTCCTAGCTGGCTTTTCTGTTTTGGAATGACTTCTGCTGCTGCTGCTGCTGCTGCTTTCTCCTCCTAAATCATCACTTCTTTTCTTTATAATCTTTTCATGGTAAACTGCGGGCGGTGCAAGCCTCAATGGAGGCATGTTCTCCATCTGCGTCGACTTGTGGTCTTTCTGAAGATTATTCAAGAACTCAAACTGTCGTGACCATGTTCAAAAAGTGGCGAATAGTTAGAGAATGCTAAAAAAGAAACAACATTAAGAAAGTACTCAGTAAATGACAAACCCTTGACACTGCCGGAGAGCCGTATGAGTTCTCAAAAGAATCGTAATCGTGCGGATGCAAAGCTATTGTCCCATGTGGTTGCTGGCTCCTTGATGATGACTTGCTAACTAGTCCACCCTGTGTAAAAAATGATATGCTGCTTGATTTCTGAGCTTTCTTCCTAGGCATGCAAATGGGACATCCAGTAAAGGAGCCCTTAACTGATGCCCCGTTCTCGGGAAGTTGACAGTGGAGATGTATTGCATGACCACAACTGAAAATTTGAATTCCAGAATCATCCGAGCTTTTGGCGAGTAGGCCATTACAGATGCAACAAACTGTGCTCCAGGGGGAATAACCATGAGAAGCTCCCTTTCTGAGTAAACTCAGTGTATAGTATGTATCATCTTCAATTAAACTTTTGGCAGTGTCCTGATAAATCAGAAAGAACAGTTACCTAAACAATATTCATGTGTGGGATAAGTCAAAGCTACATAATTTAGGCCCAGATAAAAGGCCAAAAAACTAACACACTATACTATTAACTTATCCTGATGTTCTTCGAGTCACGTTGATGCTAAAAGAAATAATAATTTATATACCGAAATACATAGACGTACACGCAAAATTCTGACCATATTTTTCTTCTCCTTTCAACTCGAACTATTTTCACCCAAAATCAAGAAGGGAAAATTTGATAGTTGTATCTTTTAACCAATGTATTTTCTCAACCAAACACTGTTCAGGGAGTAAAGCCTATGGACTTCCAACAAATTTGGAAATAAAACTATATGAAAACCAATACTTCAAATTGTGAATAAATGTTTACACATACTTCCTGGTTGGTTTTCTAAGCCACCGGTGGGGAAGAATTTATAAATGGTTTAATTTATAAAAAGATAGAAATGAGTGTTGGATAAGTGTACAATCCCCGTGGGTACATTGGAATGTATGGTTGAAAATAAAGTCTAACCCTTTATAAATAATTTATAAATTTTACCAAAGGGAGGCTAAAAATTTACACAGTATTGCATAAATATAAGTAAAAAATAATAATGATTATATGAAAAGGAAATATACAAGCCGTACCAGTATTCTTCTTTCGAAATCATATGTTCCAAGCATCCCCAATATTGTAAGTTTGAAATCGCCAAATTCTTGGTTTCCATTATCAGAAAGAAGTTTTGACATGATCCTTGGGAGCTGAACATATCCGATCATGCCATCAACAATCTCTTTAATAAACATGGAAGTCAATTTCCTCATGATGCGAGCACCTTTATGAGACTTGGAGAACTTCCATTTAATTTTGGACCCCACTTCATCTCCCAGATTACCGAATGATCCATCAAGCGTTTCCTTCTCTGCATTGCTTTTAGAATTTGTACTACCACTATCTGAATCCATCAGAGGCTTGCAAAACCTGTAATGGAATTACAACGTTGATTAGAAGTGGTTCAACCACAAAAGAATGAGTGACGGGAAAAATATATGTAAATAAGTAAATGTGAAATAATTCCATGTACAAACAGAAAGCTGAATCAAGACAATTAACAATTGCCTTTTGCAAAGATACAGTATATTTTCCAATTCTAGATTGTAGATAAGAAGTCAGTATTCTAAGGTTTAGCAACCAAAAGAAAAGGAAAGGACAACAAGGGTGTAAGATATCTAATCCACATACCGAGCACTTTCAGCTCCTATGCAATTAAAGTTACTACAAAACTGTGTCAAACAAGCACTATAGTCTATAAACTGCTTTGCAATCAAAACTATAGAACCATCTACATAAATCACTTGATGATCCTTCATGGTCAAATGATCATAAAACCATATACACCAAGCGCGAGCTTATTCTCATAGGAAGATGTCGTTGAAGTGCCATGTGCGATGGGACAGTAATCAAAGCATGACCAACTTTTGTTACGTTAAAAGGAGAAATAGGAAACGAAAAGAAAACACTAGAGGAAGTAATAGGCCATAACTAAAATAGCACTTCAAATTTGGAAAGGGGGGAAAAAAAAGACTTGACAGAAAATATAATGCCGTTTACTCATTCAGATATTAGGAAATTATTAACCTCAAAGGTCACCTTGAAAGTAAGGTAAAATGAGCAAGAAGATCCCCTTTACAAACTACTATTACCAGCAGGACAAAAGTTAACAAATGGACCAAACCAGGAAAAAAATGAAGTAAATATATCAGAAGAGATGGACTTACGAATCAAGCAACTGAAACCAGAGATACTCAGACTCATCCGGATCCAATCGGGGGCTGTTCCGTTGGCATAGACCAATACAAGCTTGCACAATATCAAGAATTTCAGTGACCTGAAACAATAATTACAAACTTTAAAATTAATTAAACAAGGATATTGAATTGCAAGGGAAGGGAAGCTGAGGGATAATTCAGCAGTTGAACAGACTTCTTTTCTCTTTAAAACAGCATTAAGATGATCCAGACTAGCACCAGAAAGTCCATCTTCAATAGCAACATTAAGCACAATCATTTTATCATTAAGATCAGAAAGAATGAGCAACAGAGCACTTCCAACATCTCCCACTCTTTCAAATAAAAATGCAGCTGCATCTATAATTCGATATTCCTGACACAAACGTAAACAATGTTCCACCCTATAGCTTTCAGAAGTCTCCAAGAATTTCAGTACGGATTTGCTCTCATACTGACATAACAGCTGCAAAAGTTAAACACAATGAACTTTAAGTCTCCATGCTATCACAAAGTACATGCATTTCAAGGTTTAGTAATCATCATGAAGTAACTAACTAGGGGGAAAAAAATGAATTATCGAAGCCAAATTAGTTAATTTGCTAGTTTGTTTAGAAAAAATTAAAATAATTTAATTAATTCAATATAAAAAAATTAAAAAAATTATTTAGATTCGATTCTTGGTCTAGAACCGAGAACCGAACCAAACTCATCCGTTCTCGATTCAAATACCTGTTCAGGTATTTAACTTATGAAGAACCGCTCGGTTCGGTCCGGTTCGATTCGGGAGTTTTGTTCAGCCTTAGATAAGATTAATGAATGCACAAAAAAAAGAGGAAGGTGAAGCAAGGTTAAGTTACATGTTGACAGGAGTAGAACTTGTTAAATATTCTAACTTCCCAGTTCCCAAACCAGAGCCGACACATCTGTCACCCAATGATCCAAAACAATGTTCTTCCCATTCAAATGCTCTCGATGAAGACATTATCATACAAACACAAGCAGTTTCTATCAAACTGCCATCTTCTATTTGGATCACCTTGAGGGAGACATTGCCATAATGCTAGATACGTGTATTTATTAAATTTGAAACTTACTTGCCACGATTTAGGGCAACACCACAGCATCAAAGATACCGAATTCAACTTCTACATATTACTATAGTAGAATACAAAATATTCAGGTGAATAAATATACTTATAATGTGTTTGATCCACATTATTTTGGAAGAATGTATTTTGGAATAGTAGATTAATGGCAAATGTGTGGTTGAAAAAGAAGGAAAAGTTACTGATGTGATGAAAAATATTATTTGAAGAATGTGTGGTTGAAAATAAGTAGAAGAATGAGAATGAAAAAAATAATTTGACTCAAACAAGGGCTTAATCCCATATCCACATAGGCTACTCCCTCAACATTTGATTACAAAAGCTATGTACAACTGGTTGTGCCCATAGTGTTCAGGGAAACCACAATCAAGTTTGTAGGAAACCTTCCCAGAGATCCACATCATTTTTTATATGTAAATCTATGTAATAATACATTTTTATGGTAAGCAATAACCTGAAGCATTGAAGATATTATATATTTAATACATTAAAATATGCACACTGGCCTTCTAACATGAATTGTTTCAGAAATTTTCACCTCAAGATATAACTCTGTCATTTCTTCAGTAATCTGAACTGTACTGTTGTGCAGAAGTTTAGGGAAGCCGGATATTGTTTTCAGATAAGCTTCAACGCTAGATGACTGCTGCCTAGGTCTTCTTGCACTGGGAAAATATAAAATATCGTCTTTTTTTAAAGAAGAGAGGTTCAGGTTACCAGTTGTGTTAACCTCAATAACCGTCTTCAGATAGAGGAAAAGGCTTTCTGGATGAGAGCGAAGCTCAGACAAAATATATTGACTTTGACCAGATAAATGGTCAAGAATCAGCAAGTAAGTTCCTTCTCTGAAAATCTCAGAAAAAGCACACAATCATCAGGAAAGAGAAATTGCATATTAAACCATTCTAGTTCATGTCCACAAATGCATAAACTTATGAGAAGCACCATAATATAAAAGCATCACCTGCTTAATTTGAGAAGATCTGGAATTCGAGAAATAACAGCTGATTCAAAAGCATCACGTTCTTTTTCATCGAGTTGTTGCAGCATAACATGGATAAAGGAAAAGGCGATAATGGGTTCATCCGTAGCTTTCATATAGCTATCCAAAGCAGCAACATACTGATGCTTGATTGCATGAATGCAACCATAAACCTAAATAAATAAGCACTCTGATTAATAAATTGCATTCGATGATATTACCAGGGCCTACATATTTTTTGCCCTCGGACGTATATTATTGCACGGGGAATACAGGAGGGCAGACAAGAAAATTACGAGAAAGAGAGAATTTTCGTATTATTAACTTTGTATTGACAATCTTTTCTAATACAGTATATTTCAGTCGTCTTAATTCTTTACCACTCCCTGTCCTAGTTGCAAGGGAAAGACAAGGCAGCCATGAGGAATTCTATACAACTCTACTTTCACTTGCCTCCCTCCTTCCAATCCCAATGGGAATACGACAGGATGGGTGCTTTATTTTCACTTGTGCACAGCTTGTAATTCCCTTCCACTTTTATCCAATCAAACAAATGAAAAGTACCGAATGCATATGGTTTAAATACCTGATGAAACTGAGCCTTTGCACACAAATGTAACAAGTATGGAGTATCCCAGTGAGTCTCGGGAACCACTTCTACAAGTGCAAGTAGTTGCTTCTCTCTTCTTTTAATTATTTCTGTTGTTTGCCCTGACAAACTATGTGAAATATTTATCTCCGACGTCAAGTACTCCAAAATTTGAGTTAGGATATTATTTGAGACATTGGCTCTTCCAAAGGCTACATAGTATGCTGTGAAGTCATACATGTGACCTGCATCTTTCTTCGAAGGCCAGATTTCTATAGAGTTAATGTCCTCACTGCTGATAGAACTGCCTGTTTGGAAGTAACTTGAGTCCAGAATATCAGCAAGAACATCTACTACTCTCTGAACCAAAATTTGACTTTCATCCATCGAATCATTTACTTCAGCCAACTCCGAGTTTATTGATCCCTGCGAAAAGCAGTTTATTTCATCTTCTTCTGTAAATGCAAATCTCAAAACATCTAGAGTGGCTTCAGTATCCAATTCTAACAGATGTAGCAGGTTTGGACAGGCTCCATTTGATTGTAAACTTCTAACTGTCCATGCATTTTGAGCACTAGAAATCTCCAATAGAAACTGCACGAGTTCTTTTCTAAGGGATGGCAGGCGTGTAGGAGAAAGCTTTCCGTGTCCTGCAATACAAAAATATTATTGCTTGCCAATTCCTTAAATTGTCCAACACCAAACCTATAGCCACATAAGAAATGTAAATACTAAACAGTTTCAAGAAGCAGAACAGAGAAACTAGTTAGTTACAGATAACTAAAATGAATATTAGCATCATGATATTTTTCCTTCAGCATCATTGGTTAAATTAAGCCCCGCCCCCAAACCTCATTTATTGATACTCATACGTAATCTGATCTCACCAAACAGAAAATGATTCCCAGAAAAGTTAACTGGATAAAAAGCCCAAAGCAGCAGTTTGAAGACAGACCTGGAGGGAAAGCAAGACCCTGGAAGCAGTACTTCAGGTAAACAAGCATCCTATAGCTGTTGCATGGATTACAATGTGATTACTTTGACATGGTAGGGAGGAAAAAATTTGGTAATATTTCATTAGGAAAATCCTCTTGATCTTTAAAAAGGAGAATAAACTCCGAAGACAATTATTGCGCAGATCCTTAAACATTACAAATAGTAAATACCACAAACCGAAGTGACTTACCCAAGGGAAGCAGCACTCTCTCTTTCGCTATTTCGTAGTACAACCAAGAGCTCCTCTAGAGGTGCCCTAAAATCATCCAGACCTTTGTTAAACAAATATATCAGTGCACCATGCAACCTGTGTTCCCTGCATAAGCGTACAACCTACAATCCAATTATAAATTGTTAACAGCTAGCAATGGAAAAAAAGAAATGATGCAAGTGTGAAGAATAATATCAGCATACGCGGTCAATGAGAATTCATTATTAGGAACTCACAAGCAGGTAAAACAGAAGTGCAGGTAAAACGACCCGGGTCTCTATACCCAAGTCGTTACCTTACGTATTTTTGTAACAACCCGAGTCTCTATACCCAAGTTATTAGCTTTCATACTATCCGCTTTGGGTGAACATATACCCACTTAACCTCTCACGGCTTTCTATTGCGTCTGTCCAATTAATATCAAGATTCAACTTAAGTCTCTCATTAGGTAGAGGTCTGGGGTTCAGATTTTGGGGATGCGATAGAAAGTCATAAAAGGTAAAGTGGGTATATGCTCACTCAAAACGGACAGTACATAAGTTAACGGCTTGAATATAGAGATTCGGGTCATTACAGCAACCACGCATACGATTGTTAATTAACAAGCTCAAGATGTAATGTGCTTATGAAGGATCACAATGCATCTTAAAATGCAGAGATGGAGAGCACTATTATGGTAGCCAAATCAGTATATGCATCTGCTACATTACAATATATAGAGTTTCTCGAGCAGTATCAGCAATGGCTTCCTTCAAAGAATTATCAAATAAACACTGTGAACATCTCCAGCAGTATACTAATTGCACCGTCAACTAAGATTACATCATTACCTGATTAAAATCCAAGGACAAAATGTCCATGTGGAGAACACACTGTTCAACTCGTTGCAACCAACCTTTCTCACTATAATGCTCCACTAATGCTTGCATAATCTTTGGAAGAAATGAATAACATATCAATTGCAGTAACAGGTATATAGTAATTAATTCTCAAGACATAAGATGAATATAAAAACAAAGCAGTTATGGTCAGCATGTTTAAGTGAAATTACAGCAGGTGGAAGGGATCCCAACATATCTTTCAAAATATATGGCTCCAAAAGCTCCAAAAATGTATCTACAGAAGGAGAAAATGGCATTAGAAATAACAATAAGATTTAACTTTCAGCGGCCAAACCACCATCGCAGAATTAAGAATAGTGCCCACCCATGTCGCTGAGAACAAGTGCATCTAAAAACATGGACAACTAACAAAACCATCATCTCGTTGATAAATCTGTCTTAACTACAATAATCACATAAGAATACAGCTAGCCCCTGTTTGACAGCCTTTTTTTCATAAGAATCTAATTTTTTCTACAATGCGTGTGGGCCCGACTATCACACCATACAATCATTTCTCATCACTTTCATTTGTCCCACTAGCCGTTTGTTTTTTGGTATTTTGATTTGTTCCAAAATTGCCTTCTATTGCAATTGTAGAGAAAAAACAGGGGTAAAGTAGTAAATTGGTAGTATTTCATTGAGGGCAAGAATGGGAAAATGAAATTTCAACAGGTGGTTGTGCATTATTTCAAGTTATGACGTGTCAGGTGTCACTTTCATTTTAAAATAATATACTACTGTTCCAAAATTTATAATTTCTACAAAATGGGAGCCAAACATAGCTCTAATTCACTCAAATAGGCTTTAGAAACTTAAAAAATACATTAAATTGACNGTCACTTTCATTTTAAAATAATATACTACTGTTCCAAAATTTATAATTTCTACAAAATGGGAGCCAAACATAGCTCTAATTCACTCAAATAGGCTTTAGAAACTTAAAAAATACATTAAATTGACCATTTGATTGAGGGTCAAGTCCTTCTTTTGAGTATAAATAGTATTTTTTTTTTTCCAAATCCAACACTTCACAGTATTTCCATTTCAGACACCCATTACAAGAGTCATGTAACATAGCCTAAAATAAACCTCGCAATGAAAACAGGAAACATCTTTAATTTCTTATAATATGAGGCTGTCTATGTTTTAAACAAAAGATTATCATCCATTAATTAATTTTCAGTACATAATTACGTAAATTTCCATCAGTCACATCATCCAAGAGCTAGAATTCCGTTCATTGTTGAGTTTATATTCCTAGCCAGTCATTAATCCATTGATTCAGGAAAACCTTATTGAAAACCCATGCTCTCACATGATTCAGTTAAAGGTTTCAGTGAGAAAAATATTGAAGTACCTTTATGCTGAGCTTCATCAAATTTTGAAACAATTTCATCAAAGAGGATATCGGTTCTCCTGATATGCACACAGAACTCAACTGCAACACCACCAACACGAGTGTATTGCTCCTTAATCTCACTGGATTGATCCAGCTTCCCATTTTGGTTGCAACATGCTACTGATATATAGGAAAATACCTCACTTACATATGACAGAAGCAACTCCACTAAATAGGGCATAATACTCCTCTGAATGTCATCCAAATTTTTGGGAAGGTCAATAACACCACGTGATTGGCCATCATAAAGTGTCATTGCCATGTTTAATGCCCCCATCCAATCACCTGCTTTCCTCAAAACTTCAATCCTTTCCTTCCAGGGAAGAAAGCGGGAAACAATAAGATGCTCTGGCCCAAGTATGTATATAGTAGCCCCCCTTACAGCTACACAATTGTGATAAGCTTTTTCAGGGTTACCAAGAGTATTAGTAAAGTAGATATGTGATGAGATGAGATCATCCCCTCGCAATCCATCCACAGCAAAGCTTGTCTGATGAATCACATTTCCATCTTTTGCAAACAAATAAAGTTGTCTAGTCAAAGTGAGAATCACCAACATCTGGACAATATAAGATAACCATGATTTCTTCTACTTTCATCCAAATAAATAAAATGTTAAACTTCAAATAATGCAAACATAATTACATGATAATCACGACCAAAATAAAAAGTACACCAATATGCATAAACAGGATTAGATAATATATGTTTCAAACCTGATCATCTAACCATGCCAGGCCTACTGCTGGACTTTCCAGAGTCCACTTTTCAAGTATCTTTAGCTCGGATTTCACCAGCTTAGCAATCTGAACTTTCCGATCCCAAGCAATTGCAAGCAGTGAAATTTTTTCTAGTGTGTCAGCGGGCGCATTTTCTGGGGTAAATGTAGAAATTAAAATTCTAAATTCATCTACCTCCAACAGCTGAAAAATAATAAGAACTTCATTCATACATACCAGTGGAAGAACCAGGTGACTGCGACGTGCATCTCCATGAGGCATAAGGCATGGCACCTTCCCTGATGCCATCAGGTTTAGGAATTTGAGCATATACTTCTACAGTAGGATTAACTTTTGCCTACAGCAGACAAATAATATCAAAATAACAGGAGGTACGAGGAATCACTGCAATTTTTTCCAAAAAAATAAAAACATACCACTAGAGCAGATTGATGCGTGACAAAGATGACGACACCTTCTTCAACCACACTTCCAATCATGCTACTAATACTCCCAGTAGAAACTGCACTGCTACCCTGAGAGGACATCTGTGCACCTCCGTGAACTTCACCTGACAGTAATGGAGATGCACACACTACTCTGCTAGTTGTTTCATCTAGAAGTTTCTGCTCTTGAACATAAAGTAACTTTTAATAATTTGAGGAAGTTGACAACACTTATTAACAATACACTTATCAAAGATAGATCTTTACCATCGATTTGGAGTAGGAAATTCTATTGAGCCATGGAACCACTGAAAAACGAATCAACTTAATCACGCCCTTGCTATCCCCGCTAACCACATTAAACTGACGTGTAACCTGAGTATCCTGCCCTACATATAGCATATGAACTACTGGAGCTTTATGTTCATTAATCACTCTAAGTGCAGAGGTCCTCTGAACATCCCAAACAGTGTAGTGCCCATCACCATATCCTGCAAAAAGCAAGTCTCCTGGCTGATTAAAGCACATGGAAGTTACTGGAACATGAGTTCTATCTCCTTGTAATCCAAGCACCGACATCTGGAATAGGTATTTGCATCATTCAGTAGGCAAAATAAGTTAATTTAGAAATATGCTGACTATTAGTTCAAGGCTGTATAATATATCTAGTCGCAATAACAAACAAACCCTTTTGAAAAGGCTTAGTCATTGCAAATGCTTTGATCAAGCCAAGAACAAAAGTGACTTTTATCGTTCTCCATGAAATTTGACAAATCGAAGTGGAACTATACTTGTCCAAGCATAGTCATAAAAAATATATGTAGAAGTACAAACAGGAAAAGGAAGCAGAAACCATCATCATTGTGTGAAAAGATGTGTTTATTGTATTGAAAGGTAAATGTAGTATAAATGAAGAATGAATATAATAGTAAACCTTTGCATCCATGTTGTCAACTTGATGAGGAGTATATTTGCTGGGCACAATGACAATAGTTCCTTTAGACATCCCAATTGCAATGTAGTTCAAATTAACTGCCAGGACTAGAGGGGGCCCATGATCTCGCCGGAAAGCTTGTGATGAGATGGTATGAGAAATGGTATTGTTGGCATTAACATCAAAGTAACCCAACAAAGTAGAACCCCTGCGGACACCCTCAAGCCTCATTGGTTGAGAAGTAACACCCTCTTCGTAATGCATTCCCTTAAATGCGTGTCTCTTCTCGAGTTCTTCAGCCAATTCAAGTGGCTTCAAGGAAGATTGAGATTTCTTTTGTGACTTTCTCCTTCCCCTCTTGCTTTCCGACTTTAAACCTAATTCTTCAACAACATCTTCAACGTCGTATTGTGAACTAGCATCATCTCCATCTCTAGATTCATCCATTGCATTCCCCTGATCTCTTGCTTCTTCTTCTCCCATTAAACTCACAATTTCATCCGAACTTATTCTGTCATTGGAAGTTAAAGGTGGTGGACTAGGAGCAGCCATCTCTTTAATTTCATTGGATTCATCAACAGAGTTAATTTCAGCATTTACATCATTGTTGACGTTGGATAAGAAAGATAAGACTTGTTGGTTTTCATTAACTTCATCCAAAACTGAATCCAACCTATTCTCATTAAATTCAAACTGTTTTTCATTTTCAACAGTTGAGCTGATGTGGGATTCAGAAATGAACCTTTCAGAAACTTGCTCCACAATCGTTAAATGCTCATCCGCAGTAGCATCCTCAGTTGAAGTTTCATCACTAGTTAAAACTTGAGCACTCTCAGTGGGATCGTTGATAGTATCTACAGTCTCGGTTAATCTAACTTTAGCTTGTACAGATTGAAAAACATCCAATTTAACCTCTTCTTCTGAGTGGTTACTATTGTTTTCAAGAACACGCAAACCATGGCTCTCAGAACCAGTCTCAGAACTCACCTCAGAATCTTTGGAAACTCCTGATAAAGGCGAGGTTTCTACACTAGCAACAATAGCAGTGGTTTCCAAAGCCACCCTCTGCAGAGCACTGGTATTGGCCCTTCTCAACTTGATGGCAGCCGCGTGAGGAGTAGGAACTGATCGGGATGCCGCCGCAGCAGCGGCCAGAGCAGCCCCCGGCTTAGTTTGGGAGCTTACTGCCCCATTGATGAATAGTGGCGGTAAAACAATCCGGCTTAACGAAAAAGAACTAGCAGCAGTATTCTCACCCGCTGACTTAATTCTACTGCTACTAGAGCTTTCAAAGCCAGTACTAGTAGTTGAACTCTTAAATTTATTGAATTCAACCACGGATGTAGGAGGGCGTGAATATGATAATTTTGGGGAAGAAGGGGGAGAGGGAGAGCAGGAAGATGAGGAATTATTCAAAAGAATTTCATCGACCGTGCGTTGGTGACTATGAGACAAGGTGGAATCTACCTCATCGGAAGAATTGGAGTCAACTCCGCCGTGCGATTGGAGGAGAGAGTCAAGATCAACTTTCATTGAGGATGGTTCCATCAGCATTAAGAGTATTATACCTCAGAAATTCAAAATCCGAATTGTAATTGCTATGAATCTTATTACCACAGTGACGTAGAAGGCAATGAACAAGAACCAGAATAATGAGAAGAGAAGGAGAAAGGGAAGAAGAGGGGAGAGAAGAGGGGAGAGGTATAATGAAAGGGGAGAAGCCAACAGAAGAAATTGGAGGAGAAAGTCATCAAGAGTCCAACTTTATATAGGATTTAACCTACTAATAATACTAGAATATCTGTGGATATCATACCAGAATAGCAATCACCAATTTCGCAGCAGACTATGTAACCGGTGGTGGTGGAGAAAACAGGCGTCAATGGTGGTGGATCACTGTAGGTCGGAAAAACTGACTACGGCGTATGGTGAGAAGTATGCGCTGGTAGTGATGGTTCGACCAATGACTTGTGATGAAAACAAATAGTGGTGGTCAATAGAGCAGTGAACTCCGAGTCGGAAGAGGATTCGTGGTGGTCGGAATAGATGACGAAGGCGGCAAGGACAGAAGTGGTACTGGTGGTGATCGGCCGGCGAGATTACGACGGTTATGTTCTGATTTGGAGTGGAGAGAGATTTGTATCGGGCTAGTGGGTATGGTTTTGAGGGCTGGGCATGTGGTTTTTTTGATGTAGGTGGGCTTATCGTAGTAAGTTGTGTGGGATTGTGGTCTTGTGTGGGCTTGGTTGGCTGTGCTATGTAATAATTGGGCTAGTGGATGGGATTTGGATCACAAGCTTTGTAAAGGGAAATTACAAAAAAATCAGGAATTTGAAATTTAGAATTCAAAACTTAAGGATCAAACTTCATTTTTCAAAACTCAGGTGATATATAAAAACTATAACCCTAATTTTTCACTAACTACCCCCTCCTCTCTCTCTCGCCTCTTTCTCCTCCCCCTCCTCTTCCCCATCCCCATCTCCTTCACCGAGTCTGACGGCGGCTGCTCCAATGTGTTTGCTTCTAAGAGTCTGGTGTTGATTGGGGGCCACTTATTATAGGGCTGTGATTTATGGAGTGCGGGCTGCATTTTGGCAGACTTGTTTGCTGGGAAACCAATAATGCGAGGACAGACAGAGGTATTCTCTCTCAGATTTGCTTTGTACAAGGGAAATTTCTAATTTTGTGGACTTTAGCTTCTGGCAGCTGAAAATCATTCTATTTAGTCATTATTGTCATGGATATTTGACAAAGTTCAAAATCCTTATTCTCGATTTCTTTGCTAATTAGGTTGAGCAACTTCACAAGATCTTTAAATTATGTGGTTCTCCATCAGAGGAATTTTGGAAGAAATGTTGGTCTACCTGTAACCTGTGACCAAATATTGGTGGTAGCGGCGGTAGTCTGTGACCAAATGTTTGGTAATCTGTGACCAAATATTTGGTAATATCTATGATCAATTACTCAACTGTGACCTAAAAATTTAATAATATGTGACCTCGGTAATATGTGACGTACAAATTTATTGATAGAAATAATATGTGATAAAAAATTTTGACGATATGTGACCAGTAAATAAATCTGTAACTTATAATTATCAATACGTGACCATTAATCACAAACTATGATTTTATTATCTTTATTTAATAAATATTTTTAATTAATTAAATTGATACCCGATTTTTGAATTTTCATACTATTTACCTCACTTTTAAATTGAGGTAAAGAATACACCTTAAATATGAACTTTTTCCATAACTAAAGC
>CAIGRQ010284357.1:0-15227 GCA_903798375.1 Fraxinus sp. D2006-0159
AACTTAACTGGATGAAATATAGACCATAATCTCTTACTATCTAAGAATGACGAATCCTATATTGATCATTCACAACCTTCATATGATTCTTGACATACTCGAACGATGTCGTATTAGCGACCCTTGACAGAGCAACATCCGACATCACCAAAGCATGACTGTCCTCAAATAAGGCTCTATGATGACCTCAAGTCAAAGGACCAATCCCACTACCGAACATTAGAGATTAACCACTGATACTCATATAGTTATCCATGTGGAATCTCAGCGGGTCTCCAATTTTTTGTTCTATAACAAAACATCCACGTGTTTTATTCAAATGTCACCACACTTTAACTTGTGAGATCAGCTACTTACTTTATAAGTAAGAAATGTCATACATGATGGTCTAACCGTAATAACGATGTTTGTATCTCGTTATTGCATACGACCACGGACGATTTAAGATTCTGTCATATATAATTTGTATCTCACAATCACAACTCCTTATGATTAACAAATCACCAAGACTTGAATCTACAGATTCTATAATTTAATTTATTATAATACTAATTCAATTAAATAGTAGATCTTGCCATAAATATGCGTCAATTATATATATTAAAAGTGTTTATGTCCAAAGGTGATTAGACATAGAGCATAACACTTACATTAGTTACATACATATGATTAACATCTTGGATTGAAGAACGGCTACTAATTAAAATTGTAACAAGATTCTTGTATTTTAGTTGAAAGATTGAAAATCTTTTCATGATAAACTGCCACGTCTCATTGGTTCGAGAACCTCGTTTTTTAGGGTAAAGGAACTCTTCTTTTTAGTTGTTATATCCATAAATTATATAACATGCACATGACTGAGGGGGTCTCACATATGCCAACTTTGCATTGATTATTCAATTGGATTGCACCTATTTAATTAAGTAACCTCGTGTTGGGTGTAGGCTCGAGCTCGGGCTCGATCCATTAGCTTTACTTGGCCCATTTTCATTCCTCTATGTATGTGTTAAGTCCATCTCACACAAAGTAATGCTCTAATCCTAGCCAAATCCCCTCTCTTGTACTCATTCTCTCGCATCCGGTAGTTGACTTGACATTTTTCTCGATGGGTGATGTTCGCTAAAATTATATACCGCAAGTGTACGGGGTCGCATTCAAGTAGTAAAGTGAATTTTTTGAGTTCGAGTTGTCGATCCCTCAAGGAATGTTTACTTCCGATTACACAATTTTAGTCAATTTAATTTTAACAATAAGAACAAACACACAATAAAATTTGATATTGAAAAATAATGAAATTTAACTAAAATTTACAAAATAAGAAAACATAAACACTTGAAAATTTTGGAGAAAAAACGTTGTTGAGATTTATGATTTCGCTTAACCGTCACCTAATTAATTTTTCCACAAGCCAAATAACAAATTACTCATTTACGATGTTAGACCCAACTTTTCAATTTTAGTTAATTACATCTCTCGAGCGAAATCAACCATAATTGGTTGATTAACCTACTATATCTATACGTCGATTAAAACCAAACATCTACACTAAATATTTGTGAAAATATCTCAACGGGTCACCTGGGGTTAGGGGTATATCTCTATCTCCTACACAAACCTAGAGTATTACTCGAACGATATACAAATTACTAAATTTAATCATTTCATGGATAAATAAATGAAACACATTCAACAAAATAATAAATGCACATGAAAATAAACATTTTAACATTAAAAGACAAATATTGAAATTAATTAAAGTTAGGTTAAGTTACTACCATAAATCTCAACACAAATAACTAGCCCATTTTATACAAATGATAAAAATGAGAATATTTATAACAATACATTATAAATATGGTAAAATAATTGAGAAAATACAAAGTTATAGATAAAATCCTTTTTTGAAGCTTGACATTGACTTTCCTAAATATTTCTCCAAATTCTTAGATGTATTCTCCTTGTACTCTTGATTTTGCCCCTAAAATTACAAGTAAATCAAGAAAAGAAGAAATGAAAAGAAAAGAGAAAAAGAGAAGAAAAAATGAAGAGGAAAAAAAAAGGAAATTGAAGAAGTCGTCGATGTGTGTCCCAGGAAGGGTTTTAAAATTTTCCAAAATTTGTAGTCTAAGCCCTTGAGATAATTGCACGTCAGGTCCCTAAACTTTTATCTTATGCAATTTGGTCCTCAGATCTTGACGTTCATATCGATTTTGCCCTTCATAAATTGCATCAAAGATCCTTCAACTTCTCGTTTTGTTCACTTTGTTCCCCAAATTCACAATTTTGCACACTTTTAATCCATTTTTCCTCATGTTGTCTTGTTCTTTTTTTTTTTTGATAATTTTTACGTACAAAAGCAATGATTACATAATTGTGAATAGAAATTCCTTCTTTTTATCAATAATAAACATATTTAGGTATTAAATAAATGTCCAAATACACACTTATCAGGTGACATTTTGTTCAACCATGCAGCGATGCCTACATGCGGAGGTGGTCGGGGTTCTGTTGGTCACATATCCCAACGAAATCTAAGGTCAACATTAGCCATATAGTTCACATGGTTACGAGTAACAAGAACATCACATAATATATTATTAATAATTTTGATGTAGAAGAATGTCAAAGACAGGCAGGCACATGGCAATGTACATATGAGTGAAACTGTACAACATACCGCGGTCTTAATGAGTTCATCAACATATGAGCTAACCACCCGAATGGTGAAGGTGGAGGTTGAAACGGGTTGGCAGCGGACGATGGGTAGCGGAGAGGCTGCCCTTTTACAAATTCAGACTTGTTAAGAACTAGCGATGACTTGGGGATGTTGATGCCATTTTCTATTTTACACACTTATCTTTGGCTTCTCCCACTTGTATAATTTGTATACTACTGGTTAACAAAATTTCACACATATATATAGTTCCTTGTAGATATATATTTTGAGGCCATAAAACATTGACCAATCCACATGCGCCATGTGGGGGTGATAACTCCAAGAAAAGTTCAAGAAATTGAACTTGGGTCAAGGACTCCCAGGCTCGAAGCAACCGTGCTCTTAATTTTTAATTTTACTTTTATGTTTTAAATGTAAATTGTATTTAGAAAATGAATAAATGATTAAATAAAGAAAAGGGACAGGAATTAAAATATTTTAATTTGCTACCACTGTCGTTTCCATCCCCTCTCCACTCTCTACCATATGTCATAATTTTTTTATGGGTAATTGGCAAAATACATCATAAACTTTGTGGAATAGCTTCTAATTGTTCTTGTTAGTGCAAAATCCTCCTAAATCAAAGTTAATTATTCAATAAAAACCCAACTTATACCATGATCACGGTTTACTCACTAAACTTCAAAGTGTTTCACAGTGCTTATTAAACTTTGGCCGTTTATACTCATCCATCTCTCAAAAATTCGTTATCTTATTCCTTGATGTCGCTCACTAAAATCTTACTTGGCAAGTTACGACCGTTAAAAAATTACAACTCACTCAAACCATTGTTTCATTACTCATTTAACTTGCATATGGTCACAGTTTACTCATCAAAATTCAAAATACTTCCCAATGGTCACTCATCTTTGAAATGTTGTCATATTTCGTTCCATTCGTTGCTAATGTATTGCAAGGGAATCTCATGTGACAAGTTACAATTGTTAAAAAAAATTATAACTCGATCAAACCATCAACTCACCATATGTGAAACGCGACTTCATAGTTCCATAAACTTCTTTAAAACCCAGTAAAGCGTCCCAATTGCAGCCTAAATAACCCTAGCCCCCCGATTCACTCATCTCACCCGCATACGGCCAAATTATGTAATAAGACAGACCCGGTTGTCGAGAAGCTACTAGTTATAAAGCTTTGTCTCCCAATTGTTCCATGTGCTTGACATCTCTCTAATCCCAATCCTCCATTTTTGCAGGCATGCATCCAACTATTTAAGGAATGAAATATCATCGAACTCCAACCAAATTGATGAACAAAAAAAGAGAAATACGAACACAATCCAAAAGGCATTCTAGCCATACACCAACCATTGGAGTTCGATGACATTTCATTCCTCAAATAGTTGGATACGCCCTTGCAAACATAGAAGATTGAGATGAGAGAGACGACAAATAGATGGTACAATTGCATGATATGGCTTCATAAATATTAACTTCTCGCATCCTTACCAACAGTCGACTGTCTTATTACACAATTTAGTTGTATGTGGATGAGATGAGTGAATTGGGGACAATGTTTTTTAAGGATGAAATTCAGGACGTTTTATTGGGTTTTAAAGAAGTTTACTGAGCCATGGAATTCGCGTTTCTAAGTTTATGGTTTAGTTGAGTTGTAATTATTTTAATGATTGTAACTTGCCACTTGAGATTTTCTTGAGATACATTAACAATGAAGGGAACGAAATATGGCGGATGATGGATGGAGTGTGACATATAAAAATGAGTTATCATTGGGAAGTATTTTAAAGTTTGATGAATAAATTGTAATTGAGTGTAAGTAGGATGAGTAATGAAATAATGGTTTGACTGAGATGTAATTTTTTTTAACGACCATTACTTGTCACTTAAGATTTTCATTAGCCATTTCAGTGAATAAGGTTACGAATTTTTTAGGGTGATGGATGGAGTGTAAACGAACAAAATTCAATGAGCATTGTGAAATACATTAAAAATTTAATGAGTAAAATGCGACCATGATATAAGTGGAGTGATTATTAAAACAATTAACTCCCTAAATCACTCAAACAGAAACATCAATTAATTTTTCCGTTAAAAGGGATTTTTGAAAGGTTAAAAAAAAAAAACATGAAGGGCATTTTTGTCTCATCGTCTCCACGCCCAGAGATAAACAGAACGAGTGGGTTACATTTGGGATATGAACATGATTTGGGATATGAACATGGAAGGAATTTGAAGCTAATTTATACAAAGAATTGGATTTGCTTGCTATACTGGGACAGGCTATGATTTCAGATGGAGAAATTGCTTGTTTTTTTATTTCATTTCCCCAATTTTAGTGGAATAAGTTTGACTCTTCTAAAGTTAACGACAGTGAAATTGGGTTTGAAATTGTTGTGATTTCAAACTGGGACTGAAATATAATTTCATTTCCCTATTTCCAATCTGGTTTTTATGTTGGTTTTAATTAGGATGTATATCTGTATTGAAGAAGAAGACGTTCAAATATTCGTGTACAAATCAACCTTGGAATTGGTAAACATTGCAGAATACAATACTGGATTTGATAAAATTTGAGGAATTCAACCCTAAAATAGGTAAAATTTGTGGGGTACAATCATGAAATAGGTAAACTTTGAGCAAATTAACCCCAGATCATAACAGCAAGAGCAAAAAGCACCATAAAAACACCAATTCTCCATCAGACCAGTGAACCCTTGCTTTACCACATATAGAATTCAACACCAACCCATCAGACCTTAACCAACAGTAAATGTATGGGGTGGGGCGGGGCGGGGGGGTGTTTAAATCAACAATATCAATAACCAAGTTATTTTACAAACTCAAATCAAACATTAACTTATTTTTCTAAACAGCAATGACAACATGAATATTCAACTTACCTATAAGAAATTTTCAGCACAATGGTGTGTAGACTTCTCCTATGTACAAAAATGGAAAATTATGTGATCATGTGCAATTGAGAATCTAATCTAGTGCCCGTATCAGATTTGAGGCTCTGCTAATCTAAGTTCAGGAATAATAAGTAGGGTGAAGTTGCAAATTGATGGGGGCATTATTAAATTATTGTAAACAATTTCTTAATGTTATAGTAGTACAATGTAGTATTGTACAATTCACTTTACTAAATATACCATTACTGTCTGTTTTATTGATGTTCTTAAAGAAGATTGATGGCTGAAATGATGGTTTTTTCCTCGATGATTTTCCCGAAAGACGGCCCTCATTTAATTCACACTTCTCTATCAAAGTCGATTCAATTCAATTTTGAGTAAAATTTCCCAACAAAAGAAAAACATTCTTTAGATAACAACAAAAAACCAGTGGCATCACGATTAGCTGTTATCGAAGCAAATATAGATCTTTGATGCAGGCTCATCTAAAACTTGGCTCAATATGTCCAAGTAACATATAGGAAGGAGCCTCTCTGCTCTCTGGACAGGGTTGAAATTAAAAGTGGTCTATCACTAATATTAAGAATGTTGATGCATTAATAACTACAAATTGCCAAATGCAAATTTGTTCAAAGAAATTCATAGCCATAAGAAACCAGCTTCAAGCCTTGAAGAATGAGTAAATAAATTTTCGGAAAGTTACAAAATAGGAACTTGTTCAAGAAACCGGTAACAATCCAAACACTGATACACAAACTCTTTCCATTAGTCCGTATATCTTATAGCTCGAAAACGGGCTAATTGAATATGTATAAAGCACTTAAAACTTACCCAATACCACAAGAAGAAATTACATAATGTTTACCTCGTCAAAATTGAGACATTTACAAAAGCTCAGGCTCCAAGGTAAGTAGAAGCAACCCAAAGGAAAATGTAGCTTATCAATGAAGTTGTCACTTCCAAACTTCTAGGCCCTTTCAGTATGGGTGGCATCACAGAGACCATTAAAAATGTTCCTAGAAGCCAGGAGATTACAAAAGTCCCAACCCTGAAGAACAGAGAGTCAGCAATGATTTGAGCAAGAAAGTACAAAACACATAATGGTAAATAATATGATGGGAATTATTTTTAAAGAACCTTAGTCGAGGTCACATTGAAAAAGAGCCTAAATACAAAGTTTTACATATAAAAGGCATTCTTTTGCAGTAAAGAATCAGCTAAAGCCATGTTAAAAAGGTATTCACCACCCCTTCCCCTTCTTGCTCGAAAGTAGAAACCCTGGGAGCACCTTAGGAGCCTGTAACTTACTCAGTAGCTCCTAAATAAATGAAACTGGGGAGTGGGGTTGCAGCTGAGAGAGGTGAGAGTAAGTGGAGAGGTGCAAGGGTTAATGAAGAAGAAATTCTAGAGTTATGGGTGGTTACAGTTCATTATTTTTGTGGAGCAAACCTAGATAATTAGTTGCTTTCGAAGAGCATCAGATATTTGAAACAAACCAAAAAAGGAAGAGGAATAAAAAGAAATCAGCCTTCATCCTCAAACTGTTCCAATCTCTATTTCTTCCCATCTGAACCGAATGATATGCATGCAAGTCGCACCACCGCTCCGGTTATTCAAGAAGCAGTGCAGTAAGCATATCAACAAGCAATTATATTTCAGCAAGCATTTCAAATTCATCCATCATTGAAGAAATGTTGGTGTTTTATCTGTGACCATGTGACAAGACGTAGAAAATTAACAGGGAAGAAGAGAGAACTGAGATGAAGATTTGATTCAGGAGAGTGAAATCAAATCTCTCAAAATGCACCTACATTTCAAAACAACAGTGTGGGTACTAAAGATTGCTCCTACACCCTCAATTTTAACTAGAGGAATTCAATTTACCTATATCTAATTACGGTGCGCTCTTTTATTCTATACGAGGATTGTCCAAGGCTGCTTGGAGGACAATTGATGGAAAACAAAGAGTCCACTCAAAATGCCTTGTCAGTCAGATCTAACAAAAATCTGATTATTAATTTTTGCCTCCAGACTGAACCAGATATGAAATGCATCTGAAGTTGTTTATATGGCTACTCATAGGGGCACCGTGCAAGATCAATATCATATAAATCCTAAACTCCTAAATCCTCTCATTCTGTGAGCGTTAGAAGAACGAGACAAAATAAACTCGGACAGGAGAGGTTAGGGGGGCTTAACAAGCTATGTAGGTTTAAGGAAGAGGAAATGGGTAGGGGTAGTTACAGTTCATAATTTTGATATAGTGTACAAGTCTGAGCAAAAGCTGAAGGTCGAAGAATTATACAGGTTTGATCCACATCTAAGGGATACTGAGAAGAGGCAATCTAGACACTGAATGTGGAATGTATACTGACATTCAAAGGCTGTTGCATTAGTACAATTAAGCAGAAATTATGAAGTCTTAGAGAATGCTCAGTTCATCGCATTTGACGAGCATCAGATTGACGAACTTCCACAAACGTAGTCAGGTTCATCCAGCACATGCAAGTGCAATGGAAACAACCAGAATAGTGGATGGGGCTCCACAAATGGGGGAAAATTGGAACAAGTGCCAGTAGTGGCAATACAAACAAGTGACCACTCTGCCCGAAGTGCCAAAAAATCATAAAGGGGAGTGATTGATTGGGAAAAAAAAATTGTCACAAATGTGACAGGTAAGGAATGCTAGAAGGACAACCTAAGAAAACAATTATTGCTGTAAGGCAAGGTTATGGTTTATTCTTTAACCCAGCTGGAGGTGGAGCACGATCTGAACAAGTTAGCAGGTGTCATAAGAGTCCTGACTCACCTCCTTTCATATTAATGGAATATGGAGATGTGTATTCTTTTACCTCTCCTGCATTTATTTCAAGTCAGATATGGAATGTGTACCAATTGAGAATATAAGAATTTTCTCTCACCCGGTTTGGCTCGGCCGTATGAGTCATATCTACGAAGATACTTAGTGCTGACCAAATAGCCAATGACATTAAGTCAGAAATCAGTGGGTTGGATCATATAAACAAACTTAGTCCTGTTAGATATGAAGGACTTCGACATCATACTCAGAATGGACTCATTGTCGAAGATCACAAATAACTCCCCATGTGTGCATCATGAAAATCATACCCATGTGTGCATCAAAACAGCTTATTTTCCTTAAATAATTAATTAGATTATGCTAAAACTCATGGAAAATATCAATTCATCTCGTTTAATAACAAAATATAATTAAACTTTAATAAAAAAAAAAAAAAAAGGTGCATAAAATGAAGCAAATTTAGGGTATTGAAATATGTTTGAAACTAACTAGGAATGGAATGCGCTGTTTCAATCTCTATTTATGCCTGTCTGAACCGAATGGTATGCGCACAGTGGCATCACTGCTCCATACATTCAAGAGGCAATGCAGTTTGTATATAAAAAAGCAATACTATTTTCTCAAAGTGTTTTAAATCAATCCATCATTGGAAGTAATCTAAATGGAGAGTATTAGTATTATTCAGTGTTAGTGCGACAAGACATGTAGGAAATGAATAGAGGAAGAAAAGAAAAAGGAAATGAAATTTGAATNTTTTAAATCAATCCATCATTGGAAGTAATCTAAATGGAGAGTATTAGTATTATTCAGTGTTAGTGCGACAAGACATGTAGGAAATGAATAGAGGAAGAAAAGAAAAAGGAAATGAAATTTGAATCAGGGGACTGCAACAAATCTCTCGATCTGCACCTACATTGGAAAATAACAGCATTGGTGGTGTAGACTGCTCCTCCTCCCTAAGATTAACTTCAAGCATCCAATTGGCCTATTTCTAATGACACGCATAAATGTTGTGTATAATGCTGGAGGAGGATTGTCCAGGCTGCTTGGAGGACAATTGATTGAAACAAAGAGTTTACTCAAAACGCCTTGGCAGTCGGATCCAAAAATGTGATTACCAGCCTCCTAACTAAGCCAGATATAGAAGTATCTAAAATCGTTCATACAGCTCCTCAAAGAGGAACTCTGCAAGATCAATAAAAATCCCAAAATGTGTTTATATGTAAGAAGAGGAGAGATAATCAACTGCAGCTGGGAGAGGTTTGAGAGCTTCGAAGCTGCAGGGTTTAAGCAAGAAGAAGATTATAGGTGTATGTGTGGCCACAGTTCATAATTTTGATAGCATAGTGTTCAACTCCGAGCACAAGCAAAAGTTCGAAGTATTATCCAAGTCTGCTCCACGTCTAGTGGATGCTGATTAGTGGAGCGAGACACTTAACAGAAGACTGACATTCAAAAGGTCGTCGCAATAGTACAATAAGGCACATACCACGAGGTTTTGGAGAAAGCTCAAGTAGTCACCTCGACAAACATCAAATTGATGAATTCCTCAAACAGCCATAACAAATTGATGAATTCCCCAAACAGCAGCCATAATTATCTGCCAAATGCAAGTGGCACATCTAACAAGAAGAATGGTACAGCTCCAACAAAAGAGAAAAGCCTAGAACAAGTGCCAGTATTGGCGCTACAAATAAGCGGCCACTCTGCCCAAAGTGCCAAAAACATCATAATGGAGAATAATTGTTCAGAAAGAAAGTCTACTATAAATGTGACAGGTGAGGACACTCTGCCAATGAATGCTGAGAGGGGCAACCTAAGAAAGCCAACAGTCCGATGAAAGGCAAGCCTGGGTTTTTTCTTTAATGCAACCAAAGGCGGAGCAGAATCCAAGCGTGTTAAGCAAGGTATTATACCAGTCTCTTAACACCTCCTTTCATATTCAAAAAGATCACGGAGCTCTCCTGCATTTATATTGAAGTCATATATAGTATGCGTACCCATCAACAATATTTTACAAGCTTCTCTCATATCTACGAAGATAGTTAGTACCATCCAGATAGCCAAGGACAATAAGTTAGAAACTCATGGATTGGATCATAGAAACAGACATAGTCCTGTTACATATGAAGGACTTCATACTCAAAATGGACTGATTGTAGAAGATCACAAATAACTATCCAGTGTGTGCATCAAGAAACAGCTTAACCAATATATCACGTTTTCTTTTCTAAAAATAATTAATATTACTCTAAAGTTCAAAGCAACTATTAATTCGTCTCATTAAATAACTAAATATAACTAAACTTAAAAAATGTGTTTCAAATGAAGCAAAATTAGAGAATAGACATGTTTGAAACTAACTAGGAAAGGAATAGGAATAGAAAGTATTCCTTGCCTCAACCTGTTTCAATCTCAATTTGTGCCCCTATCCGAAACGAATGGTATGAGTGCAAATCAAACCACCACTCTGGTTATTCAACAGGTAATGCATAAATCATATTAACAAGAAATTCTATTTTCAAGAAGCGTTCTAAATCAATCCATCATTGGCGGGAATCTTATTGAAGAAATGTTAGTGACTGTCTTCTGAGTGTAACAAGATGTGGATAAGGAATAGAGGAAGAGGAGAGAACAACGATGAAAATCTGAGCAGAATGAAATAAAAAAATCTGATTACTAGCGCTGGCCTCCTAACTAAGCCATATATAGAAGTATATAAAGTTAATACAGCTACTCAAAGAGGAAATCTGCAAGATCAATATTGATAAAAATCTCAAAATTCTAAGCTGTGGATGTGTATATGTAAAGGAAAGAAAGAGATAATGAACTGCTGCTGAGAGAGATGCAAAGTTCAAAGGAAGAAGATTCAAGGGTATGGGTGGATACCTAGCAAAGTGTCCAAGTCCGAGTAGAGCAAAAGTTCGAAGAATTATCCAGATTTGCTCCACTTCCAATGGACATTGAAAGGCAAGTCAGACTTTGAGCATCAATTGAAGATTGACATTCAGAAAGGCGCCACAATAGTCCAATTAGACACAGCGCGAGGTTTTTGAGAAGGCTCAAGTAGTCCCCTTTGAAAAGCCTTGGACAAAAAAGTCCCCAAACATCAGGCAGGCTTATCTGACAAATACAAGTGGAATGATCTAACAAGAAGGATTGACCGGCCCCCAACAAAAGGGAAAAGATTGGAAAAAGTGCCAGTCGTGGCGATACAAATAAGTTCCACTTTGCCCAGAGAAGGGCTGGATAAGAAAAGTATGGGGTGGGGTGGGTGGATAAAAGAACAAGGGGTGCGTAATAAGGAGTAAGTTCATACTGAGATTCTGCCAAATTTACTTATGTAATTTTGAAAATGAAGCCATAATATCATTTTGTCCCTCCAACTTGATCCTGCCCTAAACAGCAACCTTTTACTTATATGCTCTAGATAAAATGGACATGGCATCTAGAAATTAGAGCTAGGCACTATAACTATGGACATGGTGTGTAAATAAATTCTTTTAAAATTTTACATAAATCTAGGAAATCCATTGGTCTAAAACACAACACCTTCATTTAGAAATATAAAGAGCTTACCCATAAAGAAAACCACGGAGTTTGCTCTTCAGCCGATCATAGATGAAATACATGGTAACTAGTAAAGAAATGGCAACTTGAAGGGTAGGCCCTTCTTCAGTTGGAAAGAGTACTGTAAGAAGTCCAAGCACCACGAATACAATGGAAGTTTTTATGATGACATTCGTTGATGGAGTTCTGAACCTGCTCACAACAGCCTGCACAACACGAGACTGTGTTACTTCCCTGACCTTTTTCTTGATGTTGATTTTAGGGTTCTTCCTTTCATAGAACTTTTGCATTATTATTTTATCATGTGCTGATTCAATAGCATCGACACTTGGTTTGTGCCCTCCATATGTTAGTATTAGAAAATTCCTGGCAGCTTGAATTTCATCTTCAGAAGCTTCCCTACTAATTCCAAGTCGCTTATAAGGGTCCCTTACATTGATTCTCGGAAATATTGCTGTACCTGGAAAAGGTGAAAGGATAAAAAGTTTAGAAATTTCAGATAGCTAATTTACAAAAGTTATTGTCAGAGATGAACAACCAGACCAAACATTAAGAATGCTAAGTGTGCCAAGTGTAAGTCAAAGTTCATTTGCAAGGGAGTATAATGGTTCTTTTGGTAAAATTTCATGTTAAGCACCAACAATGCTATAACCACTATACATGTTAGGTGTGGGAGTTCTACTACACCCAATATGACAAGAAACAAAGGCTCTACCCATCCAACAAAAGTGTGTCACAAGGCAGACAATAATTTGTGGATGCCCATTTTTAGAACTAAGTAAGAAGTTAGGACACGTGATTATTTATGACTTAACCAGGTATGAGTCTCTGGTCCCTTCCCCATGAGAAAAATCAATAATTTTAAGCCAATAGAAAAGCATCGTGTTTTGCTGTTAAGCATTTATCATAGACCTTGATGAGTAAACCCAATAGATGGCTTTAGGAACAAAGTGAAGACTCAAGGCTGTTTCATTTAGACTCAAAAATCAAATAAATTTCATTAAGTGGGTTTTGTTTTCCCTACATACCAACAAAGAGACTAATCATCATTCATTCACCATCTCAAGCACAAAACTATATTGGTCACAATGATTCCCACCAGTGTCATTTCCTCGAGTATAAGAATCCACCAGACACTAAATGGCTGAATCAATAATTATTCCTTACCATCATAGGTTAATAATTTAACTACACAACTTCAATCGAACAAAATCCATTTAACTAAGAAATGCACAAAGTTTACCAGCTGACTCATTTGTAGCATCATCATAGGACGCATCCATTGCGCATTTGAGCAATGGAGTTCTATGTATACGTTGCTGAGTTGAATCAGTCCAACTATTTCTGTGAAAATCAAGATAAGAAATAAAGTTCGGTACCTGTGATACATGCAACTACAAACTACGGAAGATATAAGATGTACCTGTATAAACAGAGAAAATCCTTAAATCTCCTATTATTAGGAAATGAAGTAACTCGGTCATTACTCAACCCAACATCTCTTGCAGGTAAGTGAAGGCTATATCTGAAGGGGCTACAAGTTAATCCAGATGATGACATTGTCAAATCTCCAGGTAACTGATCAACCTCAGCACCCTGCAGCTTGACTTGGTAAGAACAAGTCAAAGGCTGTAATAATGAGGGGGAGAAAAAAAAATACGCGTGGATCGAAACCAACAAAGCATGTCCAGAGACTCGTACAACATAGGAAATCCACTTTAAACTAACCGAGAAACCTCTCTCAGTCATATCATTTTTTTTTTTCCAAAACCATGTTATACATGAAGGACCACCAATGAGATAATGAACAGACCAAACAGAAGCAAATAAAAATAAGAGGAGAATGAAATAAAATAAAGCACTCAAATCAGTGCTTGAATGGTGAAACGAGAAGACGGCATTTTATGCTTCACAAACTGAGGCAGAAGCCCCAATACGTGAATACCTTCATTTAAGCATTTTCTAAATATGTAATTTAAAAATACATGGCTAAAAGTGATAGAATAGTTAAATATTTAATAACAAATACACAATTCATCATCCAGAAGGAAAAGCAATTAACAAAACATAAACAATGTGAAAACTCGAGAAACTCTATATGAACTTCTAAAAATGAAACAGCCTAGATGACTACTAAAACTTGTGTTGGGTGTTAATAAACTCTCAAATTGAAAAAGTGTATAAAAGAGAGATATCAAAATTATACTGTACAAAAAGGAAGTATTTTCTCAAATTTCATGTTTATTTTTTGCATTGGTACTTGCTCTTTTTACTTCAAAGGCCTAAGCCTCAATAAGGATGAATTGCCTTGAAAAGATAGACTTTTAACTTCATCAGAGAAGCACCCGTCTGATCAAAACTCGTGGGCAAAAAATTCATCACTTCCCTTGAGATGTGGGAAGTTGTTGATGAGGTTCTCCAAATCTCTGGAGAACACCAATTAGAACTCCTTTCAGTTTAACCCTCCTAACAAGTCCTGACTAAAGCCTTAAATTATATTTATCATGACCAAAGATCTATCACTACTCCTTCACCAGTCTAACAGTGCTATATTTTCTTCTCTTAAAAGAATCCCCAGCAGTTCTTCTTCCCACGTACATTATGCAACATATACAGGAAACTACACCAACCCTTTGCACATAAAGTCATCTCATCTGCACGCCCCAACCCAAACTTGAAGCTAACAAACCTGAGGAGGAAAAATGTTAAAAAAAGCTCCCTGACCCCTCTTCCAAAAAATGAAGGTACATGTGAATTTGAAATGTTTCATTCTCAAGAAGTTAGAATTGGAGAACATAAATCTATAATCCAATAACCCTTTTATTCAACCACATTATTTCTATTCATTTTCCATCCTGTTTCCACCCATTCAATTACTGAGAAAGATGAAAAACCACACTAAGTCATGCTACGGGCACATCAAGTGTAAAGCTTTAAACTTTTAATCAAATGCATTTCTTCCAAATATGTTCCAAAGACAAAAGCCAGTTTTTTAACATCTACCATCGAATATTAGACTGTAAAAATCAAGAAAACGAGCAAGGCATTAGCGTACCCTATGGTGGGGGGAAAAAAAAAAAAACTCAACAATCTTCTTGAGAAATGAAAACTATATGAGCACAGGTCAAATTTAAGAGTGAGGGAGAGAGCATCGGATGAAGGGAGCGTAGAGTGGGAAAGAGCCAAAGAGGGGGTTACCTCTCTCAAAACCTCTTTTTTGTTTTATCTAA
>CAIGRQ010284395.1:0-11797 GCA_903798375.1 Fraxinus sp. D2006-0159
GATTTTTGGCCTACAAAAGCAAATGTTACACCCTTATGAATAGAAATCCACTCATTTTAATCAATAATTAGTTTGTTTACGTATTAAATAAGTGTGCTAAAATGCACTTATCAATTACTCTATATGGAAGCAGAAAATGAAGGCATTCAGGTCCAACAAAGGGTTGCAAAGGCCCTTGATGATACTGGAACCTTTTCTGATAAGTTGAAAGCAAAACCTACTGACATTGAAGAGATGAATGAAATTGCATATAGTTCTATAATCTTACATTTGTCTGATAACATTGTTAGACAAGTTGATAGTGCTGAAACTGTTAGGACTTTATGGACTGCATTAGATACCCTGTTCTTGACTAAGACTTTGCCTAACAAAATATATCTGTTAGAGAAGTTTTTTAGTTTGGAGATAGACCCTGGAAAAGATTTGGAAGTAAACATAAGTGATTATAACATAATTGTTAAGAGCCTAGCACACAAGGATAAAAAGTTTGAGGATGAACTATTATATTGCTGAAATCTTTACTTGAATCCTATAAAGAGATTAAGAATGCTAAAAAATATGGTAGGGGTACTGTTACACAAGCAATTATGATATATGCATTGAGGTCTAGAGAGTTAGAGCTTAAGAGAGATAATAGAACCAACTCAAGAGAAGAAAGTCTATTTGTAAGAGGAAGAACTGAAAAAAAAAAATGGGAATGTAATTTTCATAATAAGAAGGAAATGAGAATATCTAAAATTAGATCTAAGTAAATAGACAAAAGTAATAAGAAATGTTATAATTGTGGGAAGTTGGGACATTTCAAAAGGGACTGATTTGGAAAAAGAAACAAAAGGACCTGAATAATAATGATCTAAATAATGTTGCCATAGTATCTGAATTGGATAGTCTACATGTATTGAATGTGTCTAATGAAGAGCCTAATAAAGATTGGATTCCGGACACAGGGTGCACTTTTCATATGTGCCCTGAAAAGTTTTGATTTTATAATTACAAAGAAATAGAACAAAGAAAAGTTTATATGTGAGACAATAATTCTCTGACTGTGATTGGGTTTGGTGACATTGCCATCAAAATGTATGATGGCATTGTCAGGCCAATCAATGATGTAAGATATGTCCTAAGTATGAAAAGAAACCTTATTTCTTTAGGGACTCTTGAAGATGAGGGATATACCTTTAAATCTGGTAATGAAGTTCTGAGAATTATAAAGGGTTGTCTAATTGTATTGAAAGGACCTAAAATAACTGATTTATACTATCTTGAAGGCAAAACAGAATGGGTATTGGTATTAAATGGTTAAAATCTTTAAGTAACCAAAAATTACTTGGAAAATATGACATTGAAACATTATATTTATGTAAGACTTGTAGGTTGGGTAAGTCCCACAAGGTGAGTTTTGAAACAAGCTCACATAGAATCAATAGACCTTCAGATTAAGAAGCATTCCATATTTGGTGGAAATAAGTACTTCTTATCTCTTGTGAATGATTACTCTAGAAAGGTTTGGATTTATCTTTAAAGAATAAATTTGAATCTTTTGAGAAGTTTAGAACGTAGCTCAAATCTATGGAGAATCAGTTAGAGAAGAAATTAAAAACATTAAGAACTTATAATTACTTGAGTTTTGTAATTTTGAATTTGATAACTTCTGTAAGCAAAAGGGGATAATGAGGCATAGAACTGTAAAATACACACCTAAACAAAATGGGGTTGCTGAGAGAATGAACATAACTATAATGAACAAAGTTAGGTGTATGTTAATCAGTTCTGGCCTAGCCAAAGGTTTTTGGGCTGAAGCTGCCTTCACTACAGTCTACTCGATCAATAGGTCTCCTTCCAGCAGTATATGTTTTAAAACTCCATATGAAATGTGGAAAAGGGAGCCTCCAAATTTAAATCACATAAGAGTTTTTGGATGTGCTGCATATGCACATTAGTCAGAAGGAAAACTAGAGCCAAGAGCTATAAATGTGTGATGTTAGGATACTTAGAGGGTGTGAAAGGGTACGGGTTATGGGTTTTAGGTGTCCAAGGCATTAAAATAATTAATAATAGAAATGTAGTCTTTAATTAATCTGAAATGCATGCCTAAAATGGGATACTAATAAATCAAACAAATTTGAAAGTGTCAAAACTGTTTAGAATGAGGTGAAGCTAGTTAAGTTTGATTTACCAAGACCTGCAAATGATGATAATAATCCTGTACATCAAGAATTTGAACCCGAACCTGTTAAGGTGGCTGAACCCCAAACTGAAATTGAACCTGAAGTACCTGATTATTCTACCGAATATATCTCTATTCAAGATTATCAACTTACTAGGGATAGGGAAAGAAGTAAATACAAGCCTAACCCTAGGTATGAATTACTGAACCTGAGTTGACTTTACCTTAGTCTCAAGTGAAGCTCTTGAACATTCTGAACCTGCATCTTTTGAAAAAGTAGTTAATGAGGAAAAATCGAGAATTATATAAGGGCAATGCAAGAATAAATGCAATCTTTAATTGAGAACAAAACATGGAAATTGGGTACAAAACTTAAAGATGACAAAATAGTACAATGCAAATGGATTTACAAGCTTAAAGAGGGTATCGGCCATAGTAATCCTGTGAGGTTTAAAGCAGGATTAAATCTGAAATGCATGCCTAAAATGGGATACTAATAAATCAAACAAATTTGAAAGTGTCAAAACTGTTTAGAATGAGGTGAAGCTAGTTAAGTTTGATTTACCAAGACCTGCAAATGATGATAATAATCCTCTACATCAAGAATCTGAACCCGAACCTGTTAAGGTGACTGAGCCCCAAACTGAAATTGAACCTAAAGTACCTGATTATTCTACCGAATAAATCTCTATTCAAGATTATCAACTTACTAGGGATAGGGAAAGAAGGAAAATCAAGCCTAACCCTAGGTATGAATTACTGAACCTGAGTTGACTTTATCTTAGTCTCAGGTGAAGCTCTCGAACATTCTGAACTTGCATCTTTTGAAAAAGTAGTTAATGAGGAAAAATCGAGAATTATATAAGGGCAATGCAAGAATAAATGCAATCCTTAATTGAGAACAAAACATGGAAATTGGGTACAAAACTTAAAGATGACAAAATAGTACAATGCAAATGGATTTACAAGCTTAAAGAGGGTATCGGCCATAGTAATCCTGTGAGGTTTAAAGCAGGATTAGTAGCTAAAGGGTATACTCGAAGAGAAGAGATTGATTATAATGAGATATTCTCACCTGTAATCAAATATAAGACAATCAGGTTGGTCTTCACACTTGTTGTTCAATTTAATTGAGAACTTGAACAACTTAATATTAAAAATGCATTTTTACATGGGGATTTGGAAGGAGATATCTTTATGATTCAGCCTCAAGGTTTTAAGGTTAAATATAAAACTGATTATGTATGCAAATTGGAGAAATCACTGTATGGGCTGAAACAAAATCCAAGACAATTGTACAAAATGTTTGATACACATGTACTGAAGATAGGTTTTAAAAGGAATGATTTTGATGATTGATTATACTATTATAACATTAAGAATGAGTGTGAAGTTTATTTACTACTTTATGTTGATGGTATGCTCTTAGCTAGACTTAGCAAATCACAAATCATAAAATTAAAGGATCTTTTAAAATATGAGTTTGATATGAAAGATTTAGGAAGTGCTAGGGAAATTCTAGGAATGGTTATAAATAGAAATGTGCCCAAGAACAGGTTAACTATTACACAAGAGGCATTTCTAAATAAAGTTGTAACCAAATTTGGGATGAAAGAAAGCAAAGCTGCTAATGTACCTCTTGCTAGTCACATGAATCTTTCTCATTCCCAATCCCCTAAATCTGAAGAAGAATTGAAAGATATGGAAAACATACCTTATGTAAATGCTATAGGTTCTGTCATGTTTTCTATGATAACAACCAGACTTGACCTTACTTATGCAATTAGCTTTCTAAGTAGGTTTATGGCCAATCTTGGAAAGCTTCATTAGGCTGGAATGAAATGGTTGTTAAGATATATGATTGAGACATTAAATCTTGGCTTAGTATATGAGAAAAGATCTGAAAATTTAATCCTTAAAGGTTATGTAGATTCTGACTATGCTAGTGATAAGGATAGCAGAAAATCAACTACAACATATTTCTTTGCTCTTGGTGACAATTGCATAACTTGAAAATCTCAATTACGGCCTTTAGTTACATTATCCAGTATCGAAGCTGAATATGTAACCATAACTGAAGTTGGTAAGGAATGTATTTGGTTAAAAGAAATTTTAAAGAATTGAAATTCATATATGATACTCCTACAGTGTTTACTAATAGTCAAAGTGTTCTTTTACTTAGTAATCAAAGCATATTGAGGTGAAGTATCATTTTATTAGAGAAAAACTGACTCAAGGTGAAGTTAATCTTGTTAAAATACATTTTGATAAAAATCCATCTGATATGGGGACTAAAACTCTGCTGTAGGTAAATTTAAATTGTGTTTATCTTTACTTTATATTGACACGAGATAAATTTATTTGCAGGTATTGGACAATGATGATGAACAATATTTCCATGTGCAATTCTGCAACCAAGAGATACTTTGTTATTGAGAATCAAGGTGAAGAATGTAAGAGTTGTTCTTCTCAAAACACATTTAAAAATGCTGCTATTTATGTCAATTGTCGTCTACTGCTTATTTGGTTAATGCTGCTTCTTGGTAGCTGGGCCTTCACATGGATTGTGCTAGTTTAAACTGATTTGGACACTTAGATGAAACCAATGATTGAGATTTATTCATGTGATAATATCGTCTGCTGGGTTACTGTTGAGTCACTTTACTTCTCTGATTTTCTAGACTCTTCGTTTTCTCTCTGTTTGGCTCCTTCATTTTTCGAGTCTGTAAATTTCTTCTTGTTGGATTAGCTGTAATTTTGAGTCACTTTACTTCTTTGATTAGCTGTTTAGGAGGTGAATCTTTGGTGTTAAATCAGGCCTGAAAGAGTGGCTGATTTCATGTAGGTTTTCTCCCAAGTGTTGAGTTAGATCTGTGTATTTTACACTCTCTATTTTAGAAGATCATTTTTCGATTGGTGATTAAAATTGGAACTGAGTGGGTTGATGTAATCTCTCTCTTGGAAGGTAGTTTTGCATTAGTAAATTGGGCTGCTCCCAGATTAGGCTATTTTAGCTGAACTTGGTAAACATTTTGGTGTTGTGTGTTTTGGTTTTCTTTATATTATGCGTTTGATGTTATATTTTAACTTTGACAAACTATTTCACTATAAAATCCCAACAGTTTGCTCAGTAAAAATATCTAACGCTAAATGTTTTTTCTTTTTCAAGGATAGGTACCTTGTTGGTAGTAAATTGCTTCATGTGGGTTGAGATTTTTTTGTTTTATGATAGCTACACTGGTAATAATTTGTATTTCAATTCGATAATTATTTGACAATAGCTACCTTGTCGGTAGCAATTTGTTTTGATAAGTTTATGTTATTATGCATGGTTATTATCGCTTCTCTCTCTTTTTTGGACATATTTTTGCCGGAAATTTGTTGAATTTTTTTTCATCCTTTTGTAAGTTTTTGTTGATCATTTTCGATGACTTAAAAAATAACATGAGGCCAGACCCGACTTGTTCTATATTTTTCCTGGATACGAGAACTTGATTTTCATAGAACCTTGAGAATATAATATAGAGCAATCTATATTTGACAACCTAGAATTAAGAAATACCATTTCTTTGTGATTTTGCTAGTTTATTGCTTTTAATTTGTACTTGGTTGCATCTGTGTGCCACAATCAATGTAATTACTTGAAATATCTGATTGAGTGAATTGAGAGAAGAAATTTATAAACACTTAAAAATCAAATTTTTGTGTTTATATTTTTACTATATGTGGTCCTTTGTTTTCAAACTAATCAAAGTAGACTCAGGTTTCTTTGCTAATTTCGAATTCAATCATGTGAAATTTTTTTGCATAGAAATCAACCTTTTTAATGTAAGTGTATATAATTTCCCTCACAACATAATTTTATTGGCAACTTATTTCTAGCTTTTCTTTGCAAATTTGGCGAGGGATCGGTCTACAAATTGAGGGGCTATAAGGGGTTATTTAGAGAATGAAATTAGAATCATATTACAGTGTCATAAGTTGACATAATGTCACATAACATTCTATTATTGAATTGTTAAAAATATACTCAACTTTTATACCTATTCATATCTTCCTAACACTCATTATGTCAAAGACGTCTATCAACGTGTTTTGACAAAGTGGCATTATCCATGGAATTATAAAATTATTTTGAACCGCTCATATTCCAAAAAGACGAAAAGATAATGCCCTAGCCAAGTAGTAGGGTTCTTTCCAATAAAAAGAGAGAGAGTTTTTTGTATAATTAAATGTTACATAATTGCATAATTGAGCTATAAAAAAATGCAGGGACAGCCGGACAAAATAGAAAACTGAATATTTCTCAGTTCTCACGTATCCACACTTTTTGATATTTTAGTTTATAAATCCTCAACCTTTTTAAAATGAAATATTTAAGCCCTCAAACTTTAGCATATGTTCCTTAAAATCCCCGTGACCCTCCCTTGCCACGAAGAGGAGAAGAATCAAGAAAACATCATTGATAGACAATGGACACTCCTAGCAGCAGCAGCAAAGCCAGCATCGTGGCTGCACTTCAAGCCGTGAAGCGAAAGTCGGGCAAGACTCATGGGCAGATAGCCCAGGAAACCGGCTTGACAAACGTTTACGTGGCTCAGCTCTTAAGGCGCCAAGCCCAGCTCAAGCCGGAGACTGCTCCATCACTCCGGGCAGCCCTGCCCGACCTGTCTGATGAGCTCCTCCATGAGATGATGCAACCGCCCATGCGATCATATGACCCTAACATAATTCAAGATCCCACTGTTTACAGGTCACTGGTTTCCTTTTCTTATTTTGTTGAAATTTTCATGTGAGTGATTTTGGTTTTTGCGTTTTTCTGTTTAGGGACTTTACCAGGAAAAAAAATTATATAAATATACTGTTTATATACCTTATTACTACTCCTGAATGTGTTGGAATATGTAATCATTAATCAAGGGGTTATTTATTAAAGAATGTGTCTTGGTGTGTATACAATAGAAAACCAATTATTGGGTGCAATTATGATAAGGAGACTAATTTTGAGCTTTTGGATTCTTGTTAGTTTTTGTTTTTAATTTGATTTTACATGGATTGTGTTAATATCTACTTGAGTCCTTGTTTATAATGCTTGAAATGTAAGTTGTGTATATTTTCTTCTTGCACCAAAAGCCGCCTTGCTTGCAGAGAATGAAGATAAGAGAAAAAAAAAAAAGGGGGAAATGGCTTTCTTGAAGTAGTTTCTGTCGAATATCTTGATGCTCACATGGATGTACATTGTTTGATACCCCTCACGAATTTACTACAATTAGTGAAGAATATTCTTGTATCTCCGTATTTTCTTCCATGGTGTCATATTTGGGGGGGTGGGGTTGGGGTTGGACTGATAAGACTGGTCTCAAAGAGTTGAGGTGAAATAATCTCAAGATTACCGATTTTAGGCCTAGATCTTTAGCTGCAAATGCAAAACCAACGTTGATATTGCATCACTGTGATTGATTGCTATATTTGCAAAAGTATTTGCTTGCTTTATATTCCACTTGCTAGTACTCTTTAGTAATTATTGCATAATTTCTAAGGTTCTGACTTCTGAATTCTAATGTACATTTTTCCAGATTGAATGAAGCAGTTATGCATTTTGGTGAGAGCATCAAGGAAATTATAAACGAGGACTTTGGAGATGGCATGTAAGTTGTTCTTTGCAATATCCTAAAGTATTTTTCCAGGTTTGGAGGTTCATACTTGTTATAGAACCATTCTTCTTCTTCTTCTCCATTTTTTTTTTGGGTATCCTTATACGGCCTTCATTTATTTTCTTCAGAGTAAAATTTGTGAAGAACACAAAAAATCACTCTATGTTTGCAAGCTCACATTTAGGACGTGTTTGATGGATATTATTTTGGAAGAATGTATTTTGGAATAGTAGATTGATAGAGAATGTATAGTTGAAAAAGAAAGAAAAGTTATTGATGTGATGAAAAACATTATTTTATTGAAAAATGTGTGGTTGAAAACGAGTAGAAGAATGATAATGAATTTTAACGTGGCTCAAACAGGGGCTTAGTTTGGGATATGTTATTATTCGGAGAATAGATGGTAATTGAAATTTTTACATTGCTGCTTGACTCTTGAGGAGTATGGTATTAGACTTTTAGCAGACTGTCAAGTTTTAGACAAAATGAGAAATGTTTTTCTGGTAATTATCTACATTCTAAATGCCCTTTCAACATTGGCCCCTCTACCCTCCCCGCCTTTCGTTTCTTGTGAAGGTTCAGTTTAAGAGAATAATGAAAAAAAGTATCTTCTGTTATTATTTGAGACTCCTCAATCTTCGGTTATTGGACTTGTTGGAAATAATTTTCAATTTTGTTATACATCTTTTATTGTTTAAAATGAGGAATAGCACATAAGCAACATGTGGGTTGCCTTGAAATATGTTCTTTATTGTCTGAAGATGAAACCCCTACACAGTTACTCTCTTTGGAGGGCTTCAATGACTAAACAACCTGGGTGTATGGATTTTCAGACGGGGAGATCGTGCACAATATTTTGCAAATGACTAGGAGATTAATGTGAATTTGGTTTTGTAATTAAAAGTTCTCTATGAATTTGATGTTTACTCCTTTCCCTTCATCTATTTTTGCTCGGTGGGGGACATCAATGATTAGCATGTCAGCTATAGACTTCTACTGCTCGGTTGACAAAGTCAAAGGTGTGGATGGAAAGGATCGTGCTGTTGTGACATTTGATGGGAAGTATTTGCCATATACTGAGCAGGTTAGTTCTCCATCTTGTTTTAAGGCCTTTGAAAACTGAATGGATCTCACTTTATTAAATATTTGTTGCATGAAATGAAAGAGTTTGAGCAAATGAAAAGAAAGCATCATTGCTTCAGAAGAACAGTGTACAACTAGTACATGAGCAGTAAAAGGATTTGGTTACATGATTAAGGGTGTGTTTGAGCCACATTATTTTGGAAGAATGTTGTCTGGAATAGTAGATTGATGGAGAATGTATGGTTGAAAAAGAAAGAAAAGTTATTGATATGATAGGAAATATTATTTTATTGAAGAATGTGTGATTAAAAATGAGTAGAAGAATGAAAATGAAAATCTTAATGTAGCTCAAACAGGGGCTAAATATGTGTAGATGAATCTGATATTTTCCAAAATATGGTTTCTTTGTATTTTTAGGGTGTGAAAAGTATTTTTTTTCTCAATTTTCATGGAGATGTATTTGTTTCTTTCTTTCTCATCTATTTCCATGATTAAGTTGAGTATTTCTTCTTTACCCATTTCAGACTAACAACAGTATTTTTTAAAAAAAAATCAAACTAGATAGACTATAAATGCTGGTCGGGTTACTCTCGAAGACTTCTTTTTTGCTTCTATACACTATAGATCCTTGTCGAGAATTGAGATACATTTTAAGTGATAAATTTCATATCATATAAAAAATAAGTGTATTCACAACATATAAGGGTTTGCGTTACTCTTCTTAATAAGATTAACCTTTTAACATGGACCCCCAAGTTTTATATGATATCAGAATTCATTAAGTCCCAAAATGCAATTCAATCGGACTAAAATTCAAAACGAGTGCACAGTTTCAATATTGTTATGTTCAAACGAGCCACCATCTTGTTTGGGCATGTTAAGAAGAAATCTCATATTGAATAAAGATAGAAACATTAACCAATATATACTCTTCTTAATAAGGTTGATTGAAAGTCTTAATATATATTGGTCTATATGTTGGGATTCCATTTTAAAATGTCAGTCTTGTTAAGTTGAGTAATTTAATCCGTTATATGTTAATCTATATTTTTGTATTTAAATAATGTGAGATTTATCTTTTGGCACGTTCTTGCAAGATGGTGGCTTGTTTGAGCATATAAATTTTGAAATATGCATGCTCGTTATGAGTCTTAACTTAATTGCTTGTTTGAGCTGAATGAGCTGTGATACTTTATCAAGATTTGGATTTCATTTTAAAATGTCAAGTTAGGACGTGTAACCCAATCTTTATATGTTGGTCTATATTTCGGCATCCTTTAACATCACATGTAGTGGACTTTGTCCTTGTAGACTTGTTAAAGTTTCACTTTTCTCTAATTGATTTCATTATTGTTGCTGATGCCTTCCCTAAGTTACCATCAGGCTACAGGTGTAGTTTATAGAAAAAGCATGAGAATAATAATCTTAATGGATATAATGTTGAAGAAAGCAAACCAGTATGCCTGTGGGTTTGGTATCGATGGAAAGATATCTGAAGCTATATTGATTACTAATATTTTCCTCCTTGAGTTTTTTCATCTATTACGGTAAAAGAACATTGCGACCAGTCATTAGGGTTATCATAATGACAATTTCGTATAGTTACTCGGATTTTAGCATACATGATGTTCATTTGTTTCTTTTCTTGGGCAGCTATCTGAGCATATGGTATCAAGAACAAGAAAAAAAGAGAACCAAAATCATTGAAGCAATTCAAACCAGAGTAACTGTCCCTTACACATTGTATGCAAGTATATTGCTGTGTGGGTTTGCGAATAAGAGTGGCATTATATCTATTGTACTTCAAAGAATATGCAGACACATTATATTGTATGCTTGCTTATCTGATGGGCGATAAGATTTGGATTTTGGGTTCTTTTTATTCTTGTGCGCATTAAATTATCCTTCAACCTTGCCTGGTCTGATTTATTTGGGGAAAATTACCTTAACTCATACATTTTAATTTTCAATTTCAAAATTCAGGTACAAATTGTTTTCTTTCAAAAAATCAAGTTATAATTATCTTTTAATTTAAAAATCATATAATACACCTCACTATCACCTATCCTCACTCCACGATTTGAAATCCCTAAATCACCGTCTCCGTCTCTCTCTCTCTCTCTCGTGATGGCGGTGGAGATGGGATGCACATTGACGGCTACCGGAAGAGGGGAATCGAAGACAAACTGGCCTAAGTGAATAAACTGGCCGAGCTGGAGCCGATTTGTGAGAATTAGATCGGTGTCTCGGTCTAAAAGTGAAACGTAGGTGGAGTTAATTAAGTCAGAGAGCTGCACGTAAAACCCATGGTGGGGCCAGAGAGAATCGGAGGTGGAAAGCCCCGGCACGATCCCAATGACCTGGAGGAGCGGTGAACAGTGGTCACCGGTGACTCTTGTGTGGGAATTCATGGATTGGAGAAGTTTGAGTAGGATTCTTGGTGTTCCTGGTGTTAGAGTTGCCATTCTTGCCTACAAACACATGTAGTAGAGATGAAGAAATGTGGAATGGATAGCTGGATTTTATGAACAAAAGCTACCATTCGATGAAATTGCAAGTGGCAAAATCCTTGGGGTGGGTGGGGCAGGAGGCGATAATTTGGTCATTATACGAGATTTGAAATACATAATTTTCAGAATTCTATTGGGGTTTTCATTTTTTATGGGGTGGTTATTTCAGAAACTTTGTTCTCTGAGTGATAATTTTCTTTCTTGTTTCTATACATAATTATTTGTCTTACAGTAATGTTCTTTTTTGGTTCATTGGATGAATCTTTAGGGATTTTTTCTAGGTCGAGATGATGATCAAATTTGTGAATTCTCTTTTAGTTAAACATTAGTTCGGATTTCTTTGTCATGAATTTGAGTTGGAAGAGGTAGTTGTGGTGCATTTG
>CAIGRQ010284423.1:0-12883 GCA_903798375.1 Fraxinus sp. D2006-0159
GTGGACATAACATACTTGATAGCACCCAATTCATATGGACAGTGTAACAAAACTTAGGTTGCTGATAAATACTAGGATTTAACTTATCGATAAAAATTAAAGGTGTCATTGTGTGGTAAAATGGAGCTCCGAATTTTCTCGTCTCTATCTCCTGCTGGTAATCTTTCTTTCTCGCTATAAATTTGTGTCTTCTTTGGTTTGAATAACTGTAGTATTATGATTATTCATCGAGCTAATTATTTAGCAATTTTTTTTCTTGGAATTCCCTGTAGTGGGTTTTCGATTACTTGAGCAGAACCAGTTATTTCATTGATTCAAGGATACATTTTGCTAATTTAAATATTATTTTATGACAAAAAGATTTTTATTTTATGTATTATATCCGTTTTTTGGTTAAATTTGTTGTTGTCTGGTAAACTTGAAGAAGAAAAGAATCATAAATACTTTTAAGTTCAAAAGAATTTGTCGATTTGGCTGAATTGAACCTAATATTAATAAACTGGATGATGATAATTGTTTAACAATTTAGATGGGTTGAAATAAACTCACGTAAAGATGAAACTGTTGCCAGCCATAATCAGCTCATTGTCATCTGTAATTTGAAACTCAAAAACGAAGTGTGTAGTGTCATATTTCCATTAACATAATCCTGTTCCCAACTGGCAGCAGATTCATTTTTCCAGGTCAGGCATCACATGTACATGTGGAACAAGAAGTATTCTAAGTTTAAATCTAATGTGAACAACAGATTTCTCGAGAAGAATGTGAAATTAGAAAAGGCATACTCCTCAAAGAAAAGTAGAGGTTCCGTTTGTTGTTTGAATAATCCAGAGAATGATCCTTGTGTACCTTCCGAGACTCAACTACTCAATGCCAAAGTGATTTATTCTGTTGCTCCTGCCATGGGCCATAACAAGGTATGATTTCTGTGTTGTGTACTTTCATACACATGGATCTTGTCTATTTGACATTTTTAACTTTTAGTATGTTTTTACCTGATTTTACAATTGTAAACTGAGAGATTGTTGAGTTAAAGTGTATATTCTCTCAATAGCTTCATAAGCACATTTTATTTAGCTTTCTTGAACTTAGTCGCAAATAAGCATTTTTTTTTTAATCTAGAATAATCTTATGTTTTGCTTGAATATATTCCTTTGGAATCGATGCTTGTACATGTTTCTTTAGTCAGTAATGCTTTGTATTGTATTAAATTGGAAAAGTAAATTGTGATCACTCCGTTTGGGTTCTGTAGATGCTTAAATAGCTGTTGTATGTTGTGTTGTGTTCACAATTATCTCCGAAATACGTACCAAGTACCAACTGATACCTCCTGCTTGTCTCCACTTTATCTGGAAGACTAATTCTTACGTTGCATTTGTAATTTCTAAATATTAGACTATCAGGAAAATAAATCAGTTGCGTGGATTCTTAAACTCCATCATCACTTATCCTATTCAACTACACTACCAGCAATATTGTTATTTGGCCTTTTTGTTAATTTTAATCATAACATAGGAAAATAGACGGTATTTTCTACCAATATTTTCCATAAAATTGTCATGTTTCTAGACTATTGAAGTATATAAGTAAACTGTGGTTTTGGAACCCTATTTAATGAAATGAGTAATCTAGCAGTTAACTGAATGGAGTGGCAATGAAGAATTCAAGTAGCTGACCCTAAATTTATTGCGAACAAGACTCTTGTCTTTTGTTGTTGAATCGCTATTACTAGTTATGAGAGCTCCAAGATTGTAGTTAATTCAATTGCAGGGGACAGGATTGTACTGAATATTGGGTAAAGAGCTTTTACCTAGTGTCCTATCATTAATCTTTTAACTTCACTCTATAACCTGTTATCACCTCCCTCCTCGCCACCTCAAACCCAATTCATTGGAGTTTTCAGTTGAAGCTCTAATTGGCAAATAAAAGTTGTCATATGTTGTAAATTTGAAGTTATATTGATACCTAAATATTATTATCAATGCAGCTAACAGATTGCTTATGTTTAGCATTTTCACCCTATTATGATTTCTTGTTCTCTTTTATTTTGTTAAAGCTCTTTGTGTATTTGTAACTGAACTTTGTATCCTTTTATCGTTTTTCATTTTTATTTCCTATCGCTTGATGTATAATACAGCACATATAAAATTGCAAAAGATAAAAATAATGCATTTTTGGACAGATTGGTGCAAATGATGCATTAATTTCAGAAAAATGAGTTGAAAATTGATATTATGCAAAGATTTAGCATGCATATTTCATTATTCTAACTGGAAGCTTTAAAGAAGCCACTTGCTAGATCTTTTAATTATGCAAATTATTCAGCTTATCACTTGAGTGTTTCTGAAGATTTTCTTCTTTGCTTCTTCCTAAATATTCCTCAGTTGGCTCTCTCTCTCTCTCTCTCACACACACACACACACTCACTCACTCTATCTTTATCTAATTTAACTACGTATATCAGGAGTCGCACCCTGAATGCAATTCCAGAGTTCCTGCCATTGTGAATGCTCTTGAAAAGATGGAACTGACTTCAAAGGTACAAAAGCGATTACGCATTTAGTTTCACATCTTTGCATAGCTAGATGATTTTGTCAACCTGTTTGCAAAACACGTTTAGCAATTTATCAATTTTTTTCTTACTATGAATATCTAGCCCCCATTTGATGCACATTCTTAAGGAAAGAATGCATTTTAAAAAGTGATGTGATGGAAAATACGTGGTTAAAAAAGAAGGAAAAATTTTGGATTTACGTGTAATATTATTTTATTGAAGATTGTGTAGTTGAAAATGAGTATTAAAAGAATGCATTTTTTTTTTAAGAATGTGGATCAAATAGTGCCCTAATATATTAGCGTCAGATCCTCCGTTTTGGCCCAAAGTTTCCATTATGGTGTTCTAATTGGGGGAAATTATGTTCTTGGTTTTGTAATTTTCTCTTCAAAGTTACATAAGTCACTTTCTTGTTCATCATGCCGTCTTGTGTTTCAGTACCGAGGCACAGAGATTATTGAACTTCAAAGTTTCAGATCTGCTAGTGTAGATGATATAGCAAGTGTTCATGAAAGAGCTTATGTGTCTGGACTTGAGAAGGTATATCTATATTGCCCTTTATCTCTTGAAGTTGGTCTTTAATTGATAATGAAATATTTTTGAAAAATTGTTATTATATTCAACTAAAGAATAAGCATGTGATTGTCTGATTTATCATTTCTAAGTAATCCTATTTAGATGAACTTCTCAGTGACTAGTCTTAGCTTTATTTCTGTTCTTTTTTTTGGTGGTATTTTCAGGGTCGTATCCTCACTAATTTTTAATTTGTTTCACCATGAACGATGAAGCCATTATAACTTTAAATTTGGAAAGGGCTAATTTACCCTTTTCGTTAATGTGATAATGTGGAACTATAGTTATCTGATCTCTCTCTCTCTCTATTGTGTTTTATAGGCAATGGCTCAGGCCTCAGAACAAGGTCTTATTTTTATTGATGGCTCTGGACCAACTTACGCTACTGCCACGGTGAGAACACAATTTTGAACTGTAGTTTCTCCCCATTTTCAGTGCTATTACTGCAAACTGATATTCATCACTGCTATATTTTATGACAATCCTTTCATCTTTTGAAGAGTTAGATATCTTATTATAAGAAAGTTAGTACTGGCTTTGAAGATAAGCATCCAAGAGAAATTGTAAGGTGAATAATATCAGTACACTAACCAATCATATCAATTGTCGACATTATTCAAAAACACTAGTCCTGTTTATAAAATTGAACTAAAATAGCAAGTTTCCGAAATAATAAAATTGTGCACAAGTAAGGAATTTGATGAAAAAAAGAATCTGGCCTGCATGTAAAGAACACCAAGTTTAAATGAATATGTCCTCTCGTTTATTTCTGGCGAGTAATTGTATCTGCCAATGATGATGTGCAAATGATGTATTTATTTCTCATTTTGACATTCTCAATTATACAGACATTCCATGAGTCGATATTGGCAGCTGGTGCTGGAATTTCGCTGGTTGATTCAGTGGTGATGTCTCAATCTAATACGTTAGTCGCTTTTGTGATGATCTTTCCTTTCCCCATGATACTATTATTTATATATACATTTTTCATTTGAATTAATTCTGTGTTATTTTTGTCAAGGTTATGAAAGTTACTCTTTTATAATGAGATGGAGATACCTATTCCTGGAAACCCTGATTATTTCTGTGGCCCAATGTTGCAGGTTTCGGCATCAAAATTTAGGCATGATCCTCCAGTTGGTTTTGCTTTGGTACGGCCTCCTGGTCACCATGCTATTCCCAAGGGACCCATGGGATTTTGTGTGTTTGGAAATGTGGCTATAGCAGCTCGCTATGCCCAACGTGTACATGGATTGAAGCGTGTATTTATCATTGACTTTGATGTTCATCATGGGAATGGGACAAATGATGCCTTCTATGAAGACCCTGATATATTTTTTCTTTCTACTCACCAAGTAAGCCATGCTATAATTAAATTCCCAACTGCGCCTTACCACTATATTCATATTTTAGTATAATTTCTTGGAAACTATGAAGCTTAATGAGATGTCATAAATTTCTTCCATTCAAAGTTTCAAAGTTAGGTCTGAGATATCCTAGATCATGCAAAACTAGAATATAGTTCATTTAAAATTTCTGCTTTTTCTGCCTAAATTGTGCGCTCTGAAAATACTGGAACAATTGGAGAGAAGATTTTAAACAAGTAACCATCATTCTGTGCAGGAAGCTTACATGGTTACAAATGAAACATAATTTTTTGCCTATTGGCTTACCCATTTACTAGAAACTTATTATTTTGCTCAATGGCTGAGCCAAGTTTTTGTATTGGATAGTCATTCCTCTCGTGGGATGGAAAAAATGTCTTTCTTGCCTGTTCTATTATTTGAGCTTCAACATATAGAAATATTTCTTTCAAGTGATTGGGTTTATATTATACCTTATTTCCTTGCTATGCTTCTTCCTCAGCTTGGAACCTCCTGTTCTCTCTCTCTCACGTGCACACTCATAATCACGTGTATAAAGCTAGTTGTTTGCAGCACTGAACACGTCACCGGTCTAAGGAAAGAAAAGGAAAACTTCGTTGTGAAAAGAAAAAGGATTTCACTTAACTTGCACACCACATTTTTCTTTTATGTTTTCTGAATTGATAATTTCTGATCTGCTAGCAAGACAATGTAGCTTTGGATATTTAGCTAATACCTACTGATAATCTGAAGATATTTACCCATGTTTAGCAAGCAACTGCACTGTAAGCCTTGTATTAGTCTTTCTGATAGATGTTGACATTGCCAGCTATTTAGTTTGCATAACAGAACATATAATTGAAGTAATAGAGATTCCCTAAGCAGGATTGCATTATTAACTTTAGGATGCACAAATCTTAAGTTTTTGAGCTCAATTGATAAATCCCTATCGCTATTTTTTACGCTGTATCCACTATAATTTGATTTATATCTAATGTAGGATGGGAGTTATCCTGGCACTGGTAAAATAAATCAGATAGGTCATGGAGATGGTGAAGGATCAACGCTTAACCTGCCTTTACCAGGAGGATCGGGTGATAGAGCCATGCAAACTGTCTTCGATGAAGTTATTGTACCATGTGCTAGGAGGTTCAAGCCGGATATAATTCTCGTGTCAGCTGGGTGAGTAATGTTTTCATATAGTTTCTTGGTATATTCAAAACTCAAGCCTGTTTTGATCTCTTATCATTTCCTGTCAATTTAGCTAAAAGTATTCGTGCTTCTTGCATATGTTATATGAGGTTTATGAATTTTTCGTCCAGATACGATGCACACGTGTTGGATCCACTAGCAAATCTGCAATTCACAACAGGAACATATTACATGTTGGCTTCGAGCATTAAGGAACTTGCCAAAGATTTATGCAGGGGTCGCTGTGTGTTTTTCCTTGAAGGAGGGTATAACCTCAGTTCTCTTTCGCATTCAGTTGCTGACTCATTCCGTGCCTTTCTTGGGCAGCCGAGCCTGGCCGCGGAGTTTGACGACCCTTCCTTCCTCTATGAAGAGCCATCAGATAAGGTTAAGAAAGCTATTCAGAAAGTCCAGCACATACATTCTCTGTGAAATCCAGATGATGCCCTATATCATGTATGTTCATTGTATCTATTAGATTCTATAAGGGCACCCCTCTATAAATAGGCCTTAGTCCTTACACCCTTGGTCTAAAATTGTATAGGGCAAGTATATTGTCTTACAATGGTAGATGACACCATAATTGCATATATTACGTTCTATTTTAAGCTTCTCGTCGACAATTTTTTATAAAGGCCTCGACGAGCATAAAGAATAGACTGTTTTTCCGTTCTTGTCGTGTTGCTTTTCGTATTCCGTCGACTCAAACTCAAACGCCGTTAAAATTGTCAGTTGCAAAACTATTAAAAACTCACTTTAATGCATTTGAAAGTGGATATCCCTCTGCCCACAACCTGTAAAGTTTGTCAACCAGAGCTGATGATAATTGCAGCTATCTTAGGGCATTACAAGTTCATATTTGGTACGGTACTAAATGGGATGGTAAAAATTTTCGTTCTTGTTTAATACCATCTGTACCCACTTTACCAGACATGCCACGAGCATGGCAGAGGTAATTTACATATATAAATAATAAAAGAATAATATAAATCAGAACAATTTAAACGTCAAGATGTTTTGTAGACAATTTGATAAAGGAGTTCGGTGATGACTGAGTTGATTTGCAACTATTTAGGAACATAATTGTTCTTCAAGAACGAGGTCCAGCAGTTGAGCAAACAGTGCCCTCACAACTGCAAAATGAACTGTCCTAATCGCTTTGCAAATTCTATTGACCAGTTATAACTACCCAATTATAAATAGAATCACAAGGACGAAGCTTTCTCCTTTAAAGACTCCTGAACAGCCTTCAAGAGAGCCGGCATCAACTTCTGATTTGTAACTATTATGCCAGTGTCCAAGTCGAGATATCTTCCCCTTGAGAAGTCCAAAGGATTTCCAGCAGCATCTGTGGCCACACCTCCAGCTTCTACAAAACCAGATTTGGGAACATTAGCAAAAATTTATCGTGGATCAATATATGTCATATGCATCTTTTTAATTAATTAATAATTACATATCTATTTAATAACATCAGAAGTTCTTTTTTGTGCACATAATTTGAGATCCTTTTGTATTCATAATGTGAATATAACTATTAAGGGAAACTTGCAAACACGATAAACTATTTGTTGCATGAAAAAAAATTAAATATGAACATAAAACAGGAACAATATCCAATTAGCTCAGATTCAGTCTAATTATACCGTCTGGATGATGGATCAATAATCCTTCCTCTAGCAGTTTGTATAGTTTGCTAGTCCCAAAGTAGCAGCTATATTGTCTGACTTCTGAACATTATACACATTCTTTGTTTTAATTCTAAACTTACAGTAACATATGCAATTAACTAATGGGAGATCAGTTGTTACTACAGATAAATAAACTTTTTGAACAATGATATGATTCTGCTATCAAGAACAATGATTAATAAAATGATAAGAAGATTTTATAAACCTGCAACAACTATGTATCCAGCTGCATGGTCCCATATCTTTTCTCGGTATCCTTTGTGAGGGAAACGCAGGTATATTGCTCCGTCTCCTCTAGACAAAGCCCCGTACTTTGCTTGGCTGTCTATTCTAACAGGAGGTGCTTTGACACCGAGTTTCTATCATCAAATACAAAATTACAAGCTTTTTGCAAAAATATAAAAGCGAGCGCGCACACACATATCAGCGCAGAGAGAGAGAGAGAGAGAGAGAGAGAGAGAGAGAAAGAGTACATTGGCTATCAAACCAGATAAGTCATGCATCGAATGTGCTGCTTCAAAAGATTCGAAGAATGATGCTTCTTCAGGGTTTTCAGTTGCAGAAACATGTACCTGAAAGACAATAGGAAAATTGGATTTCAATGTCTGGTTGAACTATCAGTTAAAGTAATCGTTTAAGGATACAAACCTTCGTTTCCTTGGAGCCATCTAGACTCTGCATATAAGTTCCAGTACCAACTTGGGCATAAAAAAGACAACCAACATCATCTTTAGAAATGAGCTGATTATGGCTGGCAACAGATGATAAAGGAAGATTTGGGCAGGCCAACACTCCCAACACAACTTTCCCTTCATCTAACAATGCTAATGCAATGGCATACTGGTCTCCCCGTAAAAATCTGCAATAGTGCAGGCACAAGTCATCAATGCTAACAATGGCTTCTCAAGACTTGTATACTTCCAATATTATATGCTCTCAAACCCATATAGTTGTGTGTGCAAGTGTGTGCGCACAGGAGGTGGGGAGAGTCAGAGCAGGTTTGAATCTTATCTATAGCCTGTTTGATGCCCATTTTTTTGCCCAAAATACATTTTTGAATAGTTTTTTGATGGAGAATGTGTTGTTAAAAAATAAGAAAAAGTTTTGGGTTTGCGTGTAATATTATTTTATTGAAGAATGTGTATTTGAAAATAAGAAAGAAATGTATTTTGGAAATAATGGGGACCAAACAAGGGCCTAATCTTCTAGGTTCTTTTACTACTTTTTAATTTTTATCCTGACAGTTATTCAAGTATCTCTCTGACCATAATTTCAAAATTATGAAACAACTTCAATCACATTCATAAATGCCTTGATTGAATGAAGAATGTGCCACTCAGCGTCCTAGTATGTTGCCTTGGTAGTTCAAAACAATTAAGAAGAACATATTTATTCTCTAAATTTGGAACGACTGAGGCAGCAGGCCTGCAAGTCTTGTATGACCATCTATACCCTGCCTTATTCTAATAAACTTGGAGTCGACTAATTTATTATTATATGCCACTTCATTCAATTTAGCACTTTATCTCCTGAAAGGCATAATAAAACTAAATCTTCTGCAATCAGATCAAGCCAAGAGGAAATTTAGTTCAATCCACAAACTCACCCTTTGGTGCCATCAATAGGATCCAAAACCCAGTGCTGACCATGAGGACCACCTTCAGATTTTCCATTGTCAATGGCAACAAGTACATCTTCCACAGATAAAGGCAACACATCTGCCATTCCATCACTGGCAAGGGTTTCATTCACAAGTTGCGTTATGCGCTTTAGAGTACCCTGAGCTTCTTCTTTGCGGAGGTCTTCTGAATCCTAGAAATACTCAATCTTCATATACTCCATTCAAACAGAAAAATATAAATAACTTGCACATGTTTGATGGGAGAATAAGCTTTGAAATGTTATTTCCTGGAAAAAGAAAGAAATAAACCACCTTGTAGAAAGAGGAATGAAGAGAGAAGCCAAAATAGGCCACATCATTAGATCAATAGGTTCACAAATACGGATATTTTTTCAATAACCAGTATAAAAACCAATCCCAAGTTCTAAGACTACCTCTTCAGCCACTAATGAAAATGATATTGATGGCAACTCTTTCTCCAGAATATAGCTAACAACAGCCTGTGAACCTGCAAATTAAATCCAAGCACTGTTAAATTGATAAAATTGGATTGCATTTGGTCTCTCGGAGTCTAATGGCCAGCCCCCTCATGGAAATTGATATTTGTAGGCATAATATGTAAACTTCAAGTGCATTTAACGAAGGATCATGTGGAACTGCTTTAGCTTTTAAAAGCAATTTTTATTGCCCAACTGAAACTGATTCTCCGAAGTATGGCACTGCAACAAGTTCCATTGATTTTCATTACATGCCTTGTTTAGCACCCTTATAAAATTAATTGATTCTTGTCATAATATTTTTTTCAAGTAGCGTATGAGTGCCTTTTTATTAAACAGGAGAAGTGGTAAACTCATCATCAACAAATTTTACCCTTCCCTTTAGTATCTCTGAGAACGATTGAATTAAGTGCCTGAATTCTCCTCCTTGTATGAAATAACAAAGGTGAATTTCAATTGCATCTTCCAATTTTCTGCAACAAATTTACGAATGATAGCTTTTGCCATAAAAGACGCCCACATGGACGGTTTCAGTATCTGACCATTCATTTTGTGACAAGTAGTCATATGTATGCCAGACCTGAGGAAAACCAATCTTGCACAAGAAATGATGCTCAATAACTTCAGCCCTAATTGGGTTTTCTTAAGAGTAAAGAAAGATTTGGCCTTTATTAAGGAGATATTATTGTGCTCACCCTCACTAAGCAAACAAAGGCTTACCTAGAAAGCTAAGTTAACTCAATCAAATCTATTTGATTCAATCAATCACTCCATACATTCAACGAGACAAAGAGAGAACAATTAATATTATCAACACTTTTAATTATAAAAACTATAAACATGATCAGAAGAGAACCTTCCAAGTTCCTTAGCCCCCTAACCGCCAAATGTAATAGCTTATACTTCATATATTGACCGAGTGAAGCACTCTCTACCAATGTTCTTTTCAAAGTTGATGCTCTCATGTCGTCACTCACACTCTCAAACTCACATCCACACTGTCATTCAGAGTAAAAAGTGCTTTAATTTGTAGCATGCAAGCCACCTAAATGTTTTTTCCATCCGATTTCCCCTTTGAGAAGTAACAAATCAAAGCCACCAATATACTCTAGAAATGATCAACAAACAAAGCAAGAACCAATTCGAAAAGGAAATAACGAACGAAGAGGTTATATATTAATAGACCAGCAGTATCTGAAAACAACAAATATAAAACATGTTAGGTATCCGAAGTGCTGCAGTCAAATCACCATCTAATCAGTCTTCATCCTATAGTTTAATTGGGAAAATGCATGTTTTTCCCTGTCAGATATATGAACCAATCTTATGCATAGTTGGATCATTTTATTTTCTGCAGACATCCATAGACCATAGTCCAATGTACAAGAAACCGTGAGGACACATTTAAGGGAAAAAAAAAAAGAAACAATGATTGCCAAAATTAAATTCCACAAAGTGCAAATCCTAGATGAACAGATCTAGCAGTTGATTAGCATACCGTAATCAGCCACTGTTACAGGAGTCTTATCATATTTTGATTGGACATCTGATTGTAGCAATGCCTTTTGTACCTTCTGTAGAAAGAAGCAGCAATGAGTGTTAGTCATCTTGCATTTTGGAAGACTGCAGAAATTAGTAGGTTCACACCAATTACATCCAATTGTGCAGTAAATCAAAGCGCTAATTGACAGCGTGGACTGCGAATTTTGTTAAAGATTATCTTCACCTATATACTTCTAACTTGCGTGCAATATTCATTGGTTGTACACGTAAAAAACTCATCCTTGATTTTCAATTAATAAACTATATAGTCCCTAGATCTGAAATTTTTACATTTCCAGTTCGTACCGCTTCCTTGAAACATCCAAACTCAGAATGGCTAAGAAAGAAAATTCCTTCAATGCTGAAGACATACTTTCCGACAGAACTAGACTTAAACCGTGAAATGGTAAGACCAAAAAGTCCACTCCATAATCCAATATCACAAATTCACCATTATTCCATTTGGTCATTGTGAATTCACCAAAAGATGCGCAAATAAAGCAATTTTTTCATCTGGGTATCACTAAATCACAAAAAAAATAATCTTCAATTAGCAAAAAAGACACTAAAGAATCACTGAAATCCAATAAAAAGCACGAAATTAAACGAAAATGAAACAGGAGAATAAATCATCAATAAAACAAGGATCTTGCTAGGTTACCCGGCCCCACTGCCCCCCCCCCCCTTCACAATAGGGGACCCACGGTGGGCCCCTCACTTATGTGAGTGTAACACTCCGGGTACCTTTAGACGTCTGGTTATCAGGCCCCACTGCCCCCCTCACAATAGGGGGGGCAAAATTATTATATTTGCGCGGGACCCACGGTGGGTCCCTCACTTATGCGAGGGGAGGGTAACCCGGAGTGTAACACTCCGGGTACCTTTAGCTTAATTCATAAAACAATTAACCTGGCAAAGGCGAGCAGCAAGAGCGGCTGCTTTCTTGGCAGCATCAAGTTGTCTGTCGTAAGACATTGAAACAGATGCTCTTCTCACTGCACGCAGTTGTGAGGGGACAGAGAAGAATAGTAGGGGCCTTGATATGGGTGCGAGTGTTGTAGCATTTAACTGCAAGGTTCGTACAATTGATGCAACCATCTCTCGCCTTTCCGCGTCTGATTCTCGCTCTATTTTTCGGTGAGTTTTTCCACATTTTTTTTTCTTATTTCTTCGTAGTGGGTAAATTTTTCTAAGTTTAACCATTTTCGGTAAATCGTACAGTTTGATAATTTTTTAAAATATTGTAAGACCCGTTTGGCATAACTTTTGAAAAGTTGAAATGAGCTTTTGAGTTTTGACACCCCAAAGTTTCTTTTGAACTCATTTGACTAATTTTATGATAATGAAAATGTTTTCGATAATTAGAAGAACTTTCAGAGGAATCTGTTCCATTGTGACTTTCTTTAAAAACACTTATGAAATATAAAGTATTTTTAAAAATTAGTTTTTAAATAAAAATTAAGATAGTTTCCTCCATATACTCTTGTACAGAAAGTAAAAGTAAAAAACAAAAGTCATATTAAACGGACAAATAAATAAATAAAAAATCATACACATTTTGAAAATACTTAAAAGTTTATCAAATTTTTTGTCAAACAATCTTTTAATCATGTCTCATTTGGATTTAATTGCGGAATTTATGTTCACAAGTAAGACCAATTTTATTTTTAAATATATATAGAAAATTAGCAAGACTACAATGTGCATTACAAGGCAAATTGAGGCCTGTTTATCCAAGCTTGGTCTAACACAAGCCTAACAAAGGCCGCCCAAATAAGTGAATTGGGCTTACCGAAAAGAGCCCATCATTTAAACATGGTTCTGGTTATTTGTCGAAGCTTTTGATAAAA